>CAHIKZ030000125.1:2280000-2360000 GCA_903632075.3 Acanthosepion pharaonis | reverse complement strand
CAGTGCTGTGTAAAATTATGTGAATTCCTAAAGTAACATTTAAAAAAAATCACAATGTATTTTTCCAGATGATCAACAAATCTTAATTAAATTATATATTCTTTAAGAAAAAAAATTAATTAAATCAATTACAACCACTTTCAAAAAACTGCATCACGCTGGAATTAAAATATTAATTAAAAAATTAAAAGGAAGAACGTTGAGAAGGCTTTTAAAGACTTGAAATTTCTTCTTACCGACCCATTATTTTGCGGATTGGTTTTGATGTTTCAGATCATTGTCCTGTTAGAAGTTCCAACTGAGACCTAAACCCAGCTTTTGAACTTAGGTTAAGACCATTTTTTTCAAAATTGCTTTGTATCTTGCAGTGTCCATTGTACTATTAATCCGTACTATTTTGCCTGTTACAGCTGCAGCAAAGCACCTCTATATCACAATGTTGTCACCGCTATGCTTAATGGATTGTATAAAACTCTTCTCATGAAAAGTAGTATTAGGAGTTAGCTAGATATACCACCTATTGCTCGTCTGAAAAATCTCTAGTTTGGTCTCAGCCGACCAGAAAACATTTACCAGAATTTTTTCTATCTTATTAATATGAACTTTGGCGTAGTTGAGGCGAGTATGCTCGTGATGTTTTGTCGGTAGTGGCTTTTTATAGGTATTCTGTCATAAAGATTGTCATTGTTCAGATTTCGTCGCCCTTTAGATGTATGCACATTGATTTAGACATTGGCTAGTGTGCATTGAAGAACCGGAAATGACAGAGCGAGATTTACCGGGGTTTGCCCAGTGAGACGTCTATTTGCTCTTTCTGTGATATTTCGCACAACACTTACTTCTTCATTATGATGCCGTCATATTAAAAGCCTTCCATTTATAAATAATTTTTTCCGCGGTGGAGAAGTGGAATCCAAATACCTTCTCCATCATTACAGGTTTAATCTCTACGGTATTTTAAAGCTTCACGAAATTATTTTGATCTTCACATATATTTTCTTTTAAACTACACACGTTTGCATGTACAATGTGGTACATTGTTTTACTGCAGCATACACAGCTTACCAAAATTTTAACACGGGTAATTTTGATATTTACTTGTGTCAAAAAAGTATTTACACTGGCGATCAAGTAAAACAAAAATAGAGACTTCAAATGTAAGGCTCCACTTGTTTTTGCACACCTTATTTTTAACTAATAGTTTTATTCCACTTGATAAACATGTCTGAAAGTAATTGTAATTGATTTAATAAATATTTTTCTTAACGAATATAAGGTTTAATTAAGATTTGTTGATTATCTGGATCTCAGTTGAATTCATTGTATTCACTTACGTGCTAATACCATTGGGAAAGGTATGAATCCTCTTCTTCTCCACGACCTATGGGTAAATAGCAGAACAGACTGAGTTATATAGCCTTGGATGGCATCTGTTCTACTGCAGAAAGAAATGGCAACCTAGCCCAGAAAAAAATCTGCCTCCTCAGTCATATATCGGAAAAAAATGATCGGCTAAGTGTGTATTACACATGGGACATAACTGACTGACTGACTGACTATCGGGAAAAAAGAGAGAGTTATTTTAAATATTATCTTAGAGTTCACTTACTTTTGCACAGCACTGTATGTGATGGACTTTGATGCCATGAGTCAGTGAAGAATATGCCATGCTCCCTCCAAATTTTCCTGCTGGGTTTACACCAAGCTCGGTGGCACATTCTGGATAATCTTCGTGAACATGCCGTCCAGAACTTTTGGTATGCGAGCGTAAATTAAACACATGAACTTCAACACCAGGGAGACAAAATCAGGAAAGAAGACAAAGAAAGAAGATCAAATTTCCACACAGTATACCAAATAATTTAGAAGGCAATGACTATAAACTTGATGGCAAACTGGAACAATATGTAACTGGTCTAATCATGCAGTTTCTCTTTTGGCTATATTAAATAGTCTTTTGATGCTGAAGATTGATTTATTTAATAATTATTTCCTTTTATATTAATCTGAACATAAATACAATAGGTTTGTTTTCTTTTTCAACATATACTGAATTTACTATAGACTTTCTTTGTTGATTTTTTTTTATTTAATTATTCGGGCACTCGTGTATTTACAACGGCAGTATAAATCCGAGAAAATAATTAAAAGAAACAATTTATGGTAAGTTGCATGAAATATGAAGAAACGCAAAGTAGGGAAATTTGAAGTGTTTGGAATCCAAGTTCGAAAGATTTTAACATTTAGAAAAAATGAAAGATCGAACGAAAAAAGGAATAACGATAAAGACAAAATTCTATTCTGGAAACCGCGTCCATTCTGGACGTTAGCGATCATGGATCATCGCAATATCCAATCTTTTTTAACATTTAATTATTAGTGTCATTTTGTTATCTCTACTAAACCCTGTACTACCACACCTTTACTCAAACTTATTAGCAGACATTTTGGTCGTTTTCTTGTCATACTTACCTTTAATCCGGCTGCATGTATCACATTTTCACAGATCTCTGTCCTTCTTTATTTACCTATCAAATTTAAATATATCTTTCTGGTGTTAATTATGTGTCCTTTTTGTTTCCTTTTAATACAAAGCTCCGTTAATGCTCAAATGTTCCGTCCACGGTATCCTCTACACCCTTTTCGAAAGCCACACCCATGTTGCTTCATGTCACTTTTCATCTTTGAAAAACTCATTCAACATTAACCGCCATATTGACTAGTATTACGTGACAATTTCATACGCTTTTATTTTTAACGGAATTAACATGTGTCATATTTCTTTGCTTAGATCGTGGAAGGCGTCTTTCCTTATCTCAATGCACGTTCGTATTTCAGTGTTGAATTTTTCTCTTTTCTATTAAATCATGCACAGATATTTAAATATTTGTACTTGTTTAATTTTGCTATCTCTAATTTGTAATTTGCATGTTGGGCTGTTCGTTTAGCTAAGAACCATGTTTATAAATACCGAATACCTGAATAAAATCAGACAAGAATCCCCACTGATAATAACACCAAAAATAGCAACTTTAATAATGAAAGCTGAATTGTATTATGGCATGTTTTTGACAGCAGATCTGATTAATAATTCAATCACCACACTTTAAAAATACAATTAGAAATAATTAATTTTTGCATTCGTCTTAATTTCTTGAATGTTAATACAGAACACAAAACGTGAATAAATCTTTTTTTCTTCTTTTTCTATTAATTTTATAGTTGAGTGCATTTTAAAGGTCAATGATCGACTTGCAATTTGCTGAACATTTGAGAGACCGTCTTTAAAATTAAATCGCGTTTACTTAAAAAGTTTTATAGAAACGTCTATTATTTATTACATATCCTTAATAAACGTATTACAGATAAATTATAATGTCAACATATGAGATGTGTTCATTTTAATCTTTTAATACTTCTAAAATTGCTTGATGTAAATTTGTCGTTCTCTACTTATTTACCTAGTATTGCTAGTATTGCTTATTTGAGAAACAATATATTCACTGGTTTACCCATGTATTTATGAGTAATGAATATGCCTAACCTACATATTAACATATTTCGAAAGCATCTTGGAGAAGTGTCTCGACACTAGTGCGTCAAAACGTGAGAAAACACGGGAATATTTTGATTCGATACTGTCCTTAGTTTATTATTACAAACTTCATAAACGTAGTTACGACCAACTGCCATACCCCAAGTTCAGAATAGGTCAACTATATATTCTTCACAGATGTGGAAAAAAAGACTAAAGTGGACAACATACTAAGCGATTTTTCAATCATAGAAATATAAAAGTGTAATGACAAAAGTACGCAGGAGTAAGCTTTAAGAAATCTTTATTCAACTGAGAATACAAGGTTCGCGTATAGTGTCCTTTTATAGTCCCAGTAAAGAGAAATAGCTCTCTCAAGGAGGGGAGTAACGAAGCAAGAGGAAACCACTGTTGATTATTTATAAGAACAAGGACAATATTTACTAACCCGGCCTATAAAAATATTAACAGTATAAATTACCAATAGTTAACATTTTTTTATATTATCTCTACCATCAACGAGATATGAAAGACTATGGCGCTAGGAGTTACAATGATTTGAAAAAAAGAATGGTCAATAAAAACAGGTTTCAAGGAGACAGAAGATAAAGACTGGCGGTACATTTACATTGTTGAAGATAGTCGTTAGTTTCTTCTTTGTTTTATTTGTTTTTTTGTTTTTTTTGGTTTATTGGTTTTTGTTTTTTGTTGTTGCTTTTTTATAATTGTTTTCTTGTTTACCGAGAAATTTTGCATCAAATAGGTTTCGAAACCATGAAGCCAACAGATTTAATGTCAATCGAGTTTTAACTGATCTCCTCATGACGGAACATTTCCATTTTGGTTTTGAATTTCCGTAACAATAAAAACCTACGGTATAGTATTCACGAACTCGTTCAAATCATTGTCAGGTTTGTTATTTTTATTATTATTTTACATTAAGACAGGCTCACAATGTTAATAAGTGAATGCATGGGGGTAAATCAAGGAGAATATAGCATAATGCGGCAATTAATATCTCGTTGAGCTTTTCTTTAATTACATGTATAAAAGACTTAACAGAACGTTGGAGCATGTGCATGAAAAGCAAAATTACGCTGTTGATCTTATAACTGTAGACAGCATAAAGACAAAATCTGATTGGCTAATACAAACCTCGATGCTATAATAAAAGTGTTGTGACCTGAGGAAGGTTCCTGAATAGAATCATCAGACAAAGCTTGGTAATGAACGATACTACATAGGACACAAACAAAACATACAAGATTCGCCAGCGGCGCTTAGAATAAGTAGTCAACTGATAGAAGAATTCCACAATTAAACTCTAACTGCAGGATGTCTATTAACCACCCCACGTGGTAAGATGTGGCACAAGGCCGAATTTAATGTGTGGTATCTGAGCCCGTAGGCTCGGCTAAAAATTCCCCGTTGACGCCATATAAAACGGGGTTGAGTTGGTATTAGCCTAGACGAGACTCTGCAATTCGACATAGTCCCGTCTGGGTATCCTCTGCCCGGATGCAGAGAGTTTGACCAGCACAGCTGTAGACGAATCTTCAAATGCAGACCAACATACAGTATTTACTACTGTATTTATGTGAATGGGGACATACCCATTATCGAGTGTAGGTATACTCCAATAAAAAGTAAGATATACCTCCTGGTATAATAATTGTTGTTAAAATTACCTCCTAGAATGAATTATGCGGAGAGGCTGCTTGTCAACATGTCGGGAGTACCTGACAAAATATCTGATGCTGCAATACCCGAAATTCGTAATGAAACCAGGTTATCACCACTGTTGACCTCTACCGTTGCATTTTCTAAATGTATTTGAAGAAATTATAAGAATGAACAATACAAATGCAGAAATATCTACCCCCGTTTTTGTAGCTTAGACAATGCATTTGGTACGGATATATTTGAACAAGACACTGATTTATGTAAACTTCTGAAAACTAGATCTATCTGGAAATGATGTTGTAACATTCGAGAAAATATCCTGCAAGAAAACCGCCTACCTACGGAATGAAATTTATTGAGTAAATAGACAATATCTACAGATGCCTGCCGAGCCTGTGGATTGGATAGCAGAATATATGGTGAGATATTTGGTAAAAAGGGACAAAGCAGCTAAAGAGAGGAATTTTTTGTGAGCCTCGGTTCTCTACGTTCTAAAGGTACACGGCATGTAGAAGAAAATAGATAAAAAAAAGACGGAAGTGAATCCCCCAGGAAGAAATGAGAGAGGAGAAGATTTTAGCATAGCTACTATGGTTACGTATAGCAATTTCAGCAGTGAAATTAGGTGATCTAACAGCGAATCTTATCCAACGCATAAATTCGTGAAGTCGAGACAACAAAAAGGAAAGTTTATAAGTATAAACACCGTAAATATTTACAAAAAAAAAAGACACAACGAACCTACGTTATTTACGGGGTGAATGCAATTGAAGCGGACATACCAAGACAGAACGTATATATATAGACTCAAGTGTAGACGACTAATACTTCTCTAAATATTCACTCATGAGCCTCCAATATTTACTTGTGAAATCAAGTATTATCGATAAAGAGATACTAATATAATTATAATATTGGCAATAAATCTACCAATAAATTTTGGCATGTCCTAAAATCCAGTAACCATCCAAGGAGACTATAAAATATTCCGGCCGATATATTAAACCGATAACAAGATCATGTATCCCTTAACACCGTTCTTTGAAATAAATCAAATGGCATACTAACACGATGATGTAATGTAATGTGTCTTTTCACATTTTTTTCAGGAACTAGCGTTCATTTCAAAGTATCCCATTTTCTCTTCTACTTTGTAACATTTTGCAATGGGCTCTGTCCTTTTTCAGACTAGGTCTATTTAGAGTAGATTTTTCTATTATCCAATTACCTTATCGCAAAATGGCGTACGCTAAAGCAGACATTTGCAGTCATTTCGCTAAATCTTTTTTTTTCTGTGCTGTTAGACGACAGATCAACCACTCTTCAAATATTGCGCTTTAAAATCATGTATTTTATTACGCTGAACCAAGATATCAGAAGCTGATACGGCATATAGAGCAGCGGAGGTAATATTCCCTATTTTTTTTTTCTATTCACATATAGCAATCAAACATCTGTCAGGAAAGATGACAACGGACATTATGAAGCAGAGTTGTGTTATGAATTTCATCCATGAAGAAAAACTTCATTTATTACGGTTTGTAGAAGATTTACAAAAACCAAACAATGGATGAGAGCATAGCGAGGAGGTATAAAATACAAAAGAGCTTTGGGTTTGATAAAGAAGATTTTGAGATTTTAACACTTTTTTTTACAGATTATCAGGTGTTTTGTAATATGTATACAGAATATAACTTCAGTTGCGTATTCATAACTGAAAGTTACATAAATAAAAATAAACGTAAAAAAATATTTTTAAATAAATAAAATTAATGTATATATATATATTGTTCATTTTTTACATTCGCTTTTTGAATCCATCCCATAAATAAGATGAACTTCTCCACTATCATTATAGTCTTGTATATATCTCAAAATTTAAATTATTTAATGGTCAGTTATCAGTTAGCACCTGAAGATTACGTTGTACATGAAACTCGGTGAGGAAAATATGTAAGTTTATTATTTATATATAAATTATAGTTCTGTTACTCTACATCGCGCACTATTTTAATAAAAGTATCAATCGGTGTGCCAAGTGACCAGTGGCATAAAGCTGTAGAAGTCAAAGGTTGCTAATATAAAAAGGAAGAATGAAGGTACATTTATCCAGTATCTGTCTATATTTCTGAGATGCGGTATTATGTACACTATTTACATTATTCGGAGTAAAGTCGTCATCTTTTTTGTCATATATATCACAACGCTTCAGGCGTTGTAAGCTCCGACCTTCTTCACCTGGCTGGAAATGTCGAACTGAACTCTTTATTTCGCTTAAGGACACATCTCACAGTGGATAAAGGCGTTTGTTAAATCCAGTGACAGGACTCAAAAAGATTAGGAGTTCAATACCTGGTTAAAGGAGTGGAGAACTTGGAGAGGTGAATTAACAGGAGATAACTGATAACAGGCATCCATGAGACATAGCACGTGGAACTAGAACAGTTTACCTCAGCGAGCGAAATAAATGGTTCAGTTCGACATTCCAACCACTGAAGAAGGTCGGAGCTTACAACAGTCGAAAATTTGTGATAAATATCGCAACACAAATGAGGACGATAGTCCGAATAATGTAAATAGTGTACATAATACCTCATCTCAGTAATGTATAGTGTACATTCATCTAGTTCGATATTTGTGACTGTCTATCACCAAGAGTCTGCTAATATCTGCCATAAATTTAACAAATAATTACTGACATTTAGCGATCGCGATATAAATAACATAAAGCAGACACAAAAACCTATAGCAATGAATACACTACTCGCAAGCAAACAATCTGTCAGTTGGTGGATTGCCACTTAGTGTTTATCGCAGGTGGCTTTCTGTCGGTCTACCGGCGTATTCGTCTTGGCAATGTTACCACTGGCCGAATGCTGGAGGTACATCGGTACAGCAGAGGACGACTGGCACTGCCATCGGTGGCCGGCCAGCCAGCGGTCCACTAGCGGCTTCCCTGTGGGGTAATGTTTATCTGAGGACCAAAAGAAATAACCCAGATTTTGATATGATATGGGAGCATTATACACGGTAGAGTCATGTGAAATAGTTGTAATCATGTTATTATGGCGACTAAGTTTTATTTTCGACATTAAGGACATCGTACTCTGAAGAGATAATGGTTTAATCCTCCTCCATAAAAAAAAGTTCACGAAATATAGACAGATTGGAAAAGGAACTGACAAAAATCTTTCAAACATTACGAGCTAAATATTACCAATAGGGTTTGTATTAAGTTACAACCTGCTTTATTTTTGTCTGCCAGCTGGACGCTAGCTGGAACTCTTACGCCGGTAAGTGTCGTTTATTGTATTGTTATTCTACAAATACCAGCAATGCTAAAGTGATCAACTTTCTCGAGGTGACCTCAGATTTGAATAATGGTTATTACAAGGAGTATAGCAAAGGTTACCATTACCATTGATATCTCAGTAAAGAATCATTCAACCATCATAAAAAATTCTAGATAATTTACATAAATCAGTACAAGTTACATTTCCTGCTAACTCCAGCAATAAGGAAATATTTGTTAAAAATAAAATTAAATATGTCAAATTTTAGAATTAATCAACCATAATGTAAATTTAGAGTATTTAGAAAAAAGCAAAAAAAACAAAAACAAAAAGAAAGAAGGTAAAAATAGCCAAAACCGTAAAAGTAACATCATATTGTTTAATACGTCTATTAATCGTAATGTTAAATGTAATATCGGAGAATTTTCCTAAATTTAATTCTTAAAAATTTTAAACATTCGCAAACACTAAAAGAAGATTTTTCACAAAAATATTAAGATAAAATATAGCTATGTTAATAACATCAATAAATTTATATCCTAACATAACATTCTATTAAATAAATATATTTCTAACAAATAAACGTTAGTTAAAAAAAAAAAAATACAACTGCCGAAAAAATAAGTTTTGTCCCTTAAACGGTCAATGCATGGCTGTTAATATTGTATACCGACCTAGCATACATTTCGTCAAAAATGTTAAATTTTATTTGGGTTCCAAGGAAATTTTGTTTTTATCATCATTGAACAGCACTGCTCACCCTATATTTCTTGGCAATTAAAGAATGACGGTAATACACTTTTTATCACCTAAGAAATTGTAAAAAGAGCCAAATCTAACAAAGGGAAAGGAAATAGATATAATTTATGTGTTGTAAAATTAGTTATATCGAAACACTTTAATGATCATAGCTTATTAAAAAAGAAGAAAATGAATTGAGGGTTACATGTAGGAACAAAAATAAATATCTGCTTAAATACGTTAATCCAGATTAACTTTTAATATAAATTTTAAAAAGAACAAGTAATCTCACTTTATAATTAATATAAAAATATAACATTCACAATAGACTATATTTCCTTTTACATGCATGTATAAATCCTGTTTTTAAATGACAAATATATATTTTATAATTAAAACAAAACTGTAATAAAACTGTGTTTTCCGTATAATAACTGCGCCATCATTGTGATAACCAGATAATTTTTTAAATTAAAATGGTGTAAAGGTCAGTCTATACTGAGAACATTGTGCATGAAATTGCGAGTTGTTCCATCGGTGAGGGATAATATATATATATATATATATATACATATATATATATATATAATGCAAAAACTATGTGTGTATATAAATAATGGAAAAACTATGTGTGTGTATGTGTGTGTGTATGTTTGTGTCTGTCTGTCTGTATATATATATATATATATATATATATATAATGGAAAAATTATGACAAAAATTTACAAAATAGTTTTGCGTTAACCATTTTCTCATTTAGAACAATAAACATGTTCATGATATATATTAAGTTGGAAACAAAGTACTTTCACAACTTTTATTAAATATGTTATACAAAACTTTGCTGCAACTGTGTTTCACATCATATAAAAATTTATATATTGTTTACCGAAAATTTCCATAGGAAAATTCGAATAAAATATTAATGATATTTTTTGATCATTTATTTTCAATTAAAACATTACTTCGCCACAATCATCACATTTGGCATGTTTCAAAGAACATAGCAAAGTTCTATTTTATAAATTAATAATCTGAATTGAGGCGATGAAATCAGAAGATAGTTTTAAGTGCCAGGAAAACGAAGGTGTTTACTGCAGATTTGAGATGTCAAAATCGATCAAGGATAGAAAAAAATATTTGGGAAGTGTTTTAACAGGGGATGGACAATGTGACAGTGAAGTTGCAATGGAAGAGCGAATGTTTCTTCCCAAAAGCTAAACGAAATATTATGAGATCGGTGCAATTCATTAGAAACAAAGAAAGGGTTATCAACTACTTATATTAATAATCCTATATGTCAGAGAATGTTGGGAAAGTGTCTCACTGCTGAAGAAAAGACTTGAGGCAACAGAGATGTTATTTTACAGGAGGGTGCAGTTAGTACTATGGACAAAGTATGTGAATAACGGGGAAGTTTTACGTACAAAACATACCAAAAAGCTTATAATGAAAATCAGAAAGAGATATTTGAATTTTCTAGGAAATATAATGCAAAAATAACGTTTGGAATATTTAACTTGGCGTATGGATTGTAAGACATCTCTCCCTAACTAGTTTCTGTAAATTGAGGACAAAAATGGCGAGGAGGTATAGTCAAATTTAAATATGGCTAAGAGCTAAAAATAGGAATTTGTTGAGAACCATGACCGTTAAAGTCCTGACAAAAAAAAAAAACATAACTTAGAACATTCGTGCTCATGAATGCAATATTTAAATCCAAAATTTTGGATCGTTTCCTTAATTTCCTTTTAAAGAGTGTTTCAAATTTGATATTATTCAGCTTTCGTGACCTATTTCTCGAATAAATATTGTTTGACTGTCAGTTCCATAATCATTGTCGGTTTGTCGAATTGTTTGTAGAGATTTTTTTATCAGACTCGATATATCTGTCTGTTATATTTATTTGTATTATTATTGTTCATGTTGTTATTGTTTTGTTTTTTGTTGCTGCTGCTGTTGCTACCCCAGAATAATCTATTTATATTCGGGCCATGGATATTGCAATTAAATGTCTAGTAACCACACAGTTTTTGTGCGTGATTGAAAGCAAGTTTGTCATTCATAAATTACTTGTAACGTACACTAATTGAGAAACATTTGAGCAAATGATTTTTTTGCTATCCTAAATTTAGATAATTAGCAAGCATAACTAATATTCTGAATCAATTGCCATTTCTTATTGATCTAAATGCAGGCACAAATTTACATTTACTTTTAGTCGATTAGTATTTTGTAAAAGGTGAAATCTTATTCTGATTAATTTATACTTATGCACATTTTCTGTTTTCTGTTCAATAAGAAATAAGAATAAAACGTATAGTTATTAATTAGCAATATCCCTGGTATAATCATCCTCAGTAATTTTATTTTAGTAAGAATTTAGGACTAATGTATTGCATTCCAGTCAGAGACACAGACGAGTGCGTTACTTGTGGATAACCTTGATACAGGCCATCTGACAGGAAAATAAATAACTTAGATAAATTTTAAATCTGCTTAGTATACTCGAAAACGGAAACGGGAATTGTATTTCATGGTTATTTGAATGGCATTTAATTCCAGTGTAAATGCCTGGACATTATTATTATTATTATTATTATTATTATTATTCGTTGTTTTCTTGGTTGATGTTTTCGTTGTTGTTTCGCTGTTAGATACAACTATTTATTTAATCCTACAACTCAGAGCTAAGACAAATGAAGGTCTTGATTAGAACCGCGAGTCTATTGCCAAAGTGTGAAAGAAATCAAATAGGCCGTTATTTCCAAAGTTGATATTTCATAAGGGCAGAAACTACAGGAGAAACAAAAAAAAATACAACACAAAACAGAAAGTCATTTATGTGTAGCTTAGCGAGAACGAGGGCCAGTTCAGGTGCATATTTGTAGCAGTTCAGACTCGACACCAGATTTGTTCTTCGGGTACATCTTCTTCCAGTCAAACACTTTCGCCAGATCTTCATCCACGAATTTAAAACCATGAGATTACTGTACCATTAGTAATTGGTTGTAACTTTCTCCTATGGACGAGCGAAGCAGAGATGTAGCGAGTTGAGGGATATGTAAAAAGACTAACGGACGCGTCTCCTCTTTCCGTCGTTCTCTACACGTTCTCTCCGTTTTTCTGCTGGTTGCTGACAGTGACCACTGTCTGATAGAAAAGATTCTTCTTTGTTTTGTGAAATTTGTCTAACATGTAACTTATCTCCACTCAGTGACAAAATTGTCAGTGTAGCTTGTCATAATACTTGTGAAGTCTACTTATCTTAACTGATAATCATCTGGAAGATAAATATCTGAAACAATTTTTATGACAGGTCACATGTTTTACATTTAATAAGATATCGACTGAAACTGATATCGCTACAAATCTCTTAAAGACAATTGCAAAGGTACCATCGAGTTCACATATTTGTCGCGATCAGGTACGCAGCTGATAACGGAAACCGTAGACAGGGTTATATGCAGGTCACATTAATGAGAGTAATTTGAAGTGAAAACTCGGGCAAGGTTACTCCTGAAACCCGACATTGTAACTTGAATGGAATTTCTGGTCAAATATATTGCTTTATTGGAAGAAGATGGTAGCATTTGAAATTGAATGAAGAGAAATAAGTTTGAGAATTTATCTCATTTAAAAGACTCTTACAGAGGCACTGTAATGATTAGCACCAAAATTGTGAAGGTCTAAACAGCACCTCACTGACCGAGAACTTAACTTCATTGAGGGCATCTTTCTAAATATAACAAGCGGGCCCATAGCGACTTTTGTTCTGAAAAGTTGTATCAATTTGTCACAACCGGGAAAGTGATTTCTGTTGACTATAGCTGATGTGAACCAAGATCCTGTTTTTTATCTGGAATTTACTATAAGTTAAATAAACCTCAATACCCACTTTCACCAAAGAAGATACTTCATTGAAAAATTGAAGCTTTCCCTCCAAGGAATATCGCGTAAAAGACTGGATTTTAAATTCCATCGTTAAGCTGCCATGAGAAAGTATCTTGTAAATATGGGATTCGTGCTTAATAGACGCATACAAGGGAAGATCAACTGACACTGAAGAGAGAACAGAAAGGTGAAGAGGACAAAATTGTAAGTAATTCCTCTTAAATATTTAGTAGGAAATCGTTGCGAAAGGCAAGAAACGATGTGTAAAATTCTTTCATCAGATCTCATATAATTATTGTATTTTTCGATTTATTAAAAAATAATTAAAAACAAGTGTTTTTATTGAATTATTTTTTATATGTAAATTTATTTTATTAAAAAAAATCCTATTTATTTTAATAAAATAATTAAAAACAAAAACAAAAACTGGTTCATATTTTACATTCGGGCTATTCATAAAAAGTTTTATAATGGGCGAATCTTTTCGATTGAAAATTTCTCCCGATATCTTAGATTTCTTTACTCCATTCGATAACTCTTAGATATCTCGAGATGCCATGGCGGGAAACGAACTTAATCTCATTTATCCGTACCGCTGAATTCCCTGTTCCAGGATATCTGCATCTTTGTCGAAAGGATTGTAGAGTACATAGGCATAGTCTTCGTGTATATATTCCGGAAGATCTTCCGATAGAAAGGAAATTATCTCTTCAATCTCTGCGTTATACTGTCATGGATTTTCGATTCTTAGCTATCACTATATTTTTTATTTATTTGTCGCTCCCTTCTTCACAGGACTGTAGCATGTTAGATAAAATATCTGACAGCATATGACTCTCTCTCCCCCCCCCCTTCTCTCTCTATCTCCCACATCTCTGTCTTTTTCTCTCTGCATTCCGCTTCGAACATCTTTGTACTTGGCAATTTTAATGCCCATCACGTGAAGTGATTTCATCATTCTAACTAATACCACAGATGTTGTCGGTATTCGGACTTTTAATATGACTGTTTTTCACTGTCTCTCTCAAATACTCGTCACCTTAAGGATCCTGACAATAATGCCTCTTTATTCGTTTTATATCTTATTTTATCTCCTTACTCTTGTCACGCATTTTAATAACGTAAATAGAAAAATGCAAAACAAAATGAAGCAGTTTGATTTCAATTATTTTTAATATTGAAAATAATGTTTTAATAAATTAAACATACAAGTTAAATCATTTTAATAAAACATCTTACTTATTATAAAACACAGATTGTGTGTGTGTGTGTGTGTGTGTGTGTGTGTCTGTACGTTTATATATTGGATCGGATTTCCTACATTTTTCAACCGATTTCAACAAAACTTCACAGGACTACGTAAAATTACCTTGCGGTGGTTCTAACAGCGCCAAAATTAGAAAAAACACAATTGTTTTGCAAGAAATCAATTTGAAAACACAATTAAGAGAATGAAAAGGGACAACTCATATCGAGTTATACTTATTATAAAACCCAGGTTGTTTGTGTGTGTGTGTGTGTGTGTGTGTGTGTGTGTGTGTGTGTGTGTGTGTGTGTGTGTTCGTTTATATATGGGATCGGATTTCCTACATTTTTTCAACCGATTTCAACAAAGCTTCACTTTTTTTTTGGCAGGTAGTGTTTCTTATTGTCTTGCACACTTTTTTCTTTATTTTTACATTCAGAATGCTTTAAAAATTCCATTTACAAGACAATTGTTTATAATAAAATTCTATTCAATCAGTAGACTCATAACGATTGAAAACAATGTTTTTGTTTGAATTTGGGTATGACCAATTCGTAAAAAAAAAAAAAAACTAATTAAGGCATGCGTGTCCGTCAATCTTAAACAATAATCTTTGTCTATTTTATTTTTCAGTCTTTATGATGGTGGATACTTGATCTATCTCTTACTGTTACATCCTCGGGCAACGCCGGGCTCTACTGCTAGTAATTTAATAAAACACAAACGTTAAGAAAAACACTTTTTATTTGTATTATACAAAAATTGTTTTAAATATTTAAAAAAAATATACGAAACTGTATACAATTCCTTTTAAATATTCAGTTAGTTGTGAAAAGGGAGAAATAATTTGTAAAAATCTTTTATATGCCTTCATATACTTCTTGCATTTTTCGATTTACATTATTCCAAAATAATTAAAACAATTTTATTTTATTGAATTATTTTTATATGTAAATTAACTTTATCTAATATAAATTTCTTTACTAATTACTTTAATAAAAAATATGTTAAATAATTAAGGTTTTAATCTTAAATAAATTACTTTTGTTCTGTTATTAAAAAAAAATATTTTCTTCTGGTGCTAAGTTATCTCAGTCCTGAGTTTTCCTGACACTCAGTTGGCGGTGTTCAATCGAGGGAGTTGAGTTGGCGGTGCTGAGTTGTTCTTTCCCGCCGGAAAAGTCGCCAAGACCACGGAATAATGTTGCCTAACGAATTTACATTTATTCTAACTAAATTATTGTCCTCACTACTACGATTTATAGTTTTGTCTTTTTCACCCAATACGTGATTTATATTATTTCGTAAATACTGTTTTTTTCTTATTATTTAAAATAACGTAATTGATCCGATTTAACATCTCTATGACACCTGTTTTCTCTTTTCAATGTCTTTTTCGCAAATATTTCCTCTTCTTTTTACGATTCGTTTAGATTTGCTTTTCTGTACTTCAGGGGCTTTTCTAACGCAAAACTTTTGTCGAAGTTTGAATTGAAGATTACTATCCAGTATAAATTCTTTGTCAGTTCAGTTGTCAATTCTCATAAACCTTTCCTTGATCACGGAATCCATACAATTTCCAAAGTTGAAAAGTTCTTTCTTGCCCGTTATCCGATAAAGAACCACTACTGTATCAAATCATTAGACATTTTATTTCTTTTTCAACTTTCATGATCCAATTTCGCCTGTCTTTGTTTTGACATGATATTGATGGACCAAATATATCGCATTATAGATATTTAGTTTTGATTTGTGGAACAAAGTATTTATGTATATTACACAAATTGTAGATTTTCCTTGAAACGGCCTATACTTATTATCACAATTTTGTTTACTTTAATTACTATCCAGTTAAGCTGGCCTAATCTCATATTATAGTTGTGTAGATGACCGGCTGACGTGTGAGTATCGAGTGAATACCCAGCTGTAGATATATCAAAGATAGAAACTCAGTGAATTATACAGAATATGAATGTTGAGAGAGAAAGAATATATGTGTGAGATATTTATCTTACGTCTTCTTATGAACATTGTATAGTATATACCTTCAACCTTATTTATTTTCTATATTAAAATTACATTTTGTCTCCTTTTTCGGCCAATCAATCAGGTAAGCAGCATGCGTTGGCACAAGCTTATATGAAATAGTCTTTTGTAAATTTTTGGACGATTGTCAGATTTAGGAGAGACCACAAATTATGTGTATATGTTACAGAATAAGCTAGAGATACAGAGTGACAAATAGAGAGAGGTTCACAGACGTAGAGATCTCTATATATATAATATATATATATATATATATATATATATATATTAACATACAACGTGTGTTAGCACGTGCGATACCCTGTTTTCATCAGCCGCCGACCAGGGGTGATCTCACGGTTTCGGTGGCTATGGCGGGACCGCCACCCCAGGCGCCACCAGCAGAGTTTGCCACCAGTCAGGGTATGGAAAAAAAAAAAACTAATTGATCGTTCCTCTTTGCAAGTTCTTAATGAAATAAATAAAACGATTGTTCCTCTTTGCAGCTTCTGTCCGTAATGAAAGTTCCTGAACGCGTCTGCCGTTATTGACGCGCTCGTAAAAATCTTTATAAACGACGACGCAAATATTTGACTTGCACGTGTTAGGTCGTGATGTTGCGCGCATAATACATCAGTAATGTTTGTTCTGATCGTAACTTTCCTTTCTGGATTTGTCGTCGATTTGTTCGTTTTTTCCTCTTTTTTATCTTTCTTTTCCATTACTGGTTCAAATCACTCAAAGCAAACGTCGACGAACTGATATATATATATATATATATATATATATATATATATATATATATATATATATATATATATAAGTGGAAACGTGGCTATGTGAAAAGTGGTGAATAATTTGCTGAAACCGGGGAGAATTTTATGACTATTATCTCTGTTTTAATGATTCTTTATCGCTACCACAGTATTGGCAGTTATCCTTTGTTATTTTAACTTTCAAGATGCAATAGCAAGAATAAATTCATATTTAAAAACATAATAAATGATAACGTCTCATGTGAAATCATTATAAAATGATTTTCATGTAATTAACGGCGTCATAGTTTTATATTAATTTGCAAGACCAGTTATAAATGTTTTCCAAAAACAAGTATTTAAACTTTTGCACACTTGGCAGGATTTAATTTTTTTTTTAATTTGACAGTAGAGCAGAGGCACGGCCATATAAATGACGTTAACATATTACATATATTATACCTTTGCTATTGCTTAACAAAAAATAGTACTATTTGAAGAATCTTCCTTCTTTTATGCCTTCTCGATTTATAGCCTTGCACATCTTGACAAGTTATTTTTTTTCATCAGATAAGCGGGGAATTCTTTTTTCTGTAGTTGAAGATTCCTTTTGTTTTTACAATATTTATGGTTTTAATTTTGAAAAAAAATTCAAAAATTAAAATAAAACAAATGATAATTTCACAACAGACTTGAGCGTGGAAAACGGATATAATTTCAAAGGGAATAGAAAAACAGATTTTACAGGGAGATTATGAAAATTTCAAGTTGCTGCGGATTCCTTATTCATAAGCTGAGCATTTCTATGAGTGCATGTGAGAACTTGTTTTAAAGAGTTGAAAACTTTGTAAATTCTGACAGGTTTTATTTATGTCAAGACGTGTCAGTCAGATAATTATCCTTCAGGAATATACCGTTTATTAAAGCATTGGAACAAAGATTTTTGCCCATAAATAATAAGAGAGAGATCAACAAAAAATTAAAAATTGTCTATCTATCTATCTATCTATCTATCTATCTATCTCTCTCTCTCTCTATATATATATATATATATATATATATATATATATATATATATATATATATATAGTTTAAGAAAAACGAGGTAATCCGTATGGGTAAACCCAAGGAGGATAAAATCCAGAGAGCTCGATGTAAATCCAGAGCATATAACTTAAATAAAAACAAACCACTTTAAGGTTCAATGTAATAAATTTGTGACGTCGTCCCCGGGTCGCAGCGCCAACTGTGACGTTCTATCCTGGTCTACCACGGCACCAACTGTGACGTCCCTAAACAGCACCAATTGTGACGTCCTCGCCGCGGCGCCAGCTGTTCGCTCCTCGCTGCTCTGTTCGGGTGTCGCTGCTCCAAACGTG
The DNA here is from genome assembly GCA_903632075.3 of Acanthosepion pharaonis. Lineage (NCBI taxonomy): Eukaryota > Metazoa > Mollusca > Cephalopoda > Sepiida > Sepiidae > Acanthosepion > Acanthosepion pharaonis. Next base: position 2,341,449 of record CAHIKZ030000125.1, on the reverse strand, counting down.
ACGTCCGCCTGTCGCGTCAGTCGTGTTGTCTCGTCCTGTGACGACCAACTGGCTTGGTATCGGTCGCGGCACCCAAATGTGACGTTCTAACCTTTTGGTGATTCGGGTGGGAATCTGGTTAGATTTGATATCAGCCACGTCGTTCGCAACTCGCTTCCAACGCCTGGTTACCAAGGTAACTGCATAGATCTCCAGTCTACCTACCCACGTTGTGAATTGATCTTAGGCAGACGAGATCTTGGTCAATGTTTTCCTCTCCGCTGTGGGAGGTTTTTCCGCCGCACGTGGCGGTCTCACGCCAGCCTCCTCCGCTGGTCTTCCTGCAATTTCTTCGCCGATTCTGTATGAGTAAGGAACACTGCTCGGCATCTCCCTCTCGAGTTGCTGCGTGCTCATTTGATTGTTGTTCGTTAATCTCCTCTTACTCTTAATCTTCCATTTTACTATACCCCCGATGGCTATAACTATAGCCCATCCCTATCGACCAACTTATCGCGATCTGCTCATCGTCTTCCCAAGCCATACCTTCATTTCCCAACGCACTTAACTTGTCCCTCAATTGATCCATATCGATCTTTTCTATCGGCTTAATTAGTACTGGCATTTTATTCAAGGTAACATTGGTGAATCCCTTCACTATTGGCTCCCACAATTCTGTACAATTGACTAAGCCTCTGCCAATCATTTCTATGATTGAATCTTTCTCTTCATATCTTTCTTCTTCCTTGTAATAGGTGGGTAAGGAAATAGATATCCCAAATGCCGAACATCCCATGGGTAACTTTAACAGGGATAATGGTGGCCTTACTCTTAATGTCCATGTGGACTCTCCCCCACATACCCTAGACAAGCTGATAGGTTTCTGTGTGGCTACTGCCCACACCCCGTCTGAAACACTGATAGCTTGTGGTAATGCCGTGTTTGCTAATACCTCCACTTGGCAGGTTCTCTTAATTCCTTCTCTCTTCCCTTTAAGCAATTCTAGTATGCACATTTTGCGGTTACCAGTTTTATAGATAGGGCTTAACGAGGTACAAGTCCCTAGAGCATCATTTCTACACCTTCCAGCTTCTTCAGCTGTTAGCAACAAGAATTTCGTTCTCCCCGAATTTAAAGCTATGTATTCTGTTTCCACCTTGTATCTTGCTATCATTCCAAAAACGTTGATCTCTTCTGGGGTAGGGAATGGGTAAATTTATAACCTGGTATATCTCGAATATACTCTCTCTATCTAACAACGGAACAGATATCACAACCAATAGTCGTCTATTTTCCAACAAGGTCGCACATCCCAGTGCATTATAAGATTTCCACAATACTTTACTCAATTATTCCCTAAATTCTTACTAAGTTCACCTCTTCCCTTCTCTAACTAACTCCTAGCAGACAGAATGGTCCGGACAGGTGTGCGTGGCGCTCACTCCAAAGGTCGTACTCCATGACACCACTGATGGCCAGTTAGCGATGCCAATAATCTTCTTCCGTCCTTCGTGAGGTGCTGCTCGCGACTCCATCCTCTCCACCCACATCCACCGCAGTCAGCCAGCAGGTTTTTGGATGAGCCAGTGTCGTTATCTGTCGACACCGAATGTTTCTATTCTGCACAGCCTTCTTTGTTCTACTGAGATTTGGGGGTTCTTCGCCGTTCTTGATCTCATCTTCCGAGGTGGTCCCTGCTCAACCTCTAACCTTCCCTCTGTGTTTAATTCCCGTCCAGGAGGTGTTTTGTCCTCTTCTTCATCCCCTGATTCTTCCTTCTGTTGAGAGTCCTCGCCCTGGACGTCTTTAATACATCTTGACTCTATGTCTAGATCTCTCCTGTTCCTTAGTTTTTCCTTGAGCTGGGAAAGGGGTATTTGATCCTCTTCCTCCCACTCGCTGGGCCCTTCGTCCTGTTCAGGGTGCCTCGTTTTAGAGCCCTTGACTGCTTGATTGGATTTCCTCCTCTTTCTCTTCCTTTTCTTTGGACATGGGGGTGCGATGGCGACCTCACAGGGTCTTCTCTGCACCAATTCAGTCGACGACTAAACGCCGCTGATCCCCGCCGAGGGTTCCAACTCCGTCACTCGGATCGCTTCGTCTATCTGGCCAAGTCGATCTATCTCCTCATTTTCTTCGAAATCTTCCTCCGTCTCCATTTCTTCCGGCTCAACCAGAGTTACCTTCCTTGTCCTTGTCCTTGTCTTCTTAGGCCTCGGCTCGCTCATTTCCAGGTTAGCTATTTCAGCTTTCTTTAGATCATTGGCATAGACCCACCTTGCTCGTCCTGCCACTTGATCCCATATTACATATGATACTGGACCCGTCTGCTCTACTATGCGGTAGTACGGTTCCCATCTTTGGTCCGGCTTTCCTTCTCTCTGGTGGATTTTATATTAGACAGGGTCTCCAACCTTCAATTCTACTACCTTTCTTTCAGCATTCACTCTCATTTCTTTTCTTCTGGGCCCTCTTTATTCTTCTTCTGGCCTGTACAAATCTTTTATGTTGTTGTTCCATTAACAGCTGATGATAATTTTCTCCCATATACTTTCAACGGGGCTTTAATAGGTTATCCACAGGCAGGACCACGTCTCTGCCAAACAACATAAAGTAAGGAGAAAATCTGGAGGTTTCGTTTATCGTAAACCTCACGGCCGCCAGAGCCTGCGTCAAATACAAGTCCCAATTTCCAGTGTTTTCTCTGACCAGCTTGGCCAATACATCTCCCAAGGTTCTATGAAACCTTTCCACTTTAGCATTTCCTTGGGGGTGATATGGAGATGTTTTTACGTGCTCTATATTCAAACCTGTCAGCACCTCTCTCATTATGCTGTTTATATTCTCCGTGTCATTATCTGTTACCAATTGCACAGGGGCGCCATACCTAGGGAAGATTTCACTTATTATCAAACCGGCCACAGTTCTAGCCTTCTTGTTTGGTACTGCAAATGCCTCAGGCCAATTTGTTAGCCAATCGACAAAACTTACTATGTAGTTGTTTCCTTGTGCAGTTTCCCCATATGTTCCTGATACATCCATACTCACTTTCTCGAAGGGAAGTTCGGCACGTCCGTCTCCTCCAATGGTGCCATTTCCTGCCTTCTGCTCTGCGACTGGCACACTACGCAGCTCCGAACATAGTTAGTGACCTCTCCGTACAGTTTGGGCCAATAGTTCTTTCTTCCTATTAGATCACACGTCCTATCAATTCCCATGTGACCCAACCTCTCGTGGCACTGCTCCAATACCTCTGGTCTTAAACTTTTGGGCACATATAACTTGGGCTTGACTTCTTCACCCCTGCCTGAGAGATAATACAGCCTTTCCTCTATTATGGCATACTTGGTGGTCTCTCCTGCCTTCACCTTTTCTCTCAGTGCAGCTATTTCACTGTCTGCCTGCTCCTTCTCAATTCCTTCTGTCCAGTAGGGATCGGTTATTCTTCTTCGGCCGATTCTAACATAGGGCGATCTTTTAGCTTATTAGAGTTAATTACTCCTATTCTATAGGCTTTATCATCTACTCCCTGCTCTACTTTTACAGATCTTTCTTCCAGTTGTTTCGGTATTCTTGAGAGTAAATCTGCGCACGTGTTTTCCTTCCCTGCCAAATACTCTATCTTACAGTGGTAGCCACTTAACTTAAGTGCCCACTATTGAATTTTCTTATTATTTGTCCATTCTGCCTGCAATAGGTACTGCAGAGGTTTGTGGTCTTTTTTATAGTAAAGACCGCACCATTCAAATAGTAGTCCAGTTTTTGGAGAGAATACATGATAGCATATGCTTCTCTTTCTATTACTGGCCATCTCTGTTGTGTCTCTGAGAGCTTATGAGAGAGGAAGTATATCGGTACTTCCTCTGGTATGCCTGGCACTGGTTTTTCTTTATCGGGACACGGCTGGGTAAGAACTGCTCCTACACACTGCTCACTGGCATCAGTGTATAGTACCATGGGCTTGCTGAGGTCTGGGTACGTCAGCAGTGGGACGGCTGCCAACTGTTCTTTTAACGTATCAAATGCCTGTTGACAGTCCTCTGTCCACTTGAACCTATCGTATTTCTTCGTCAGGGCTACTAGTGGTATGGCAATTCTCGAGAATGCCGGAACGAAGCGTCTGTAGTAACCTAAAGCTCCTATAAAGCCTCTTACTTGTCTCACCGTCTTAGGTTCTGGCATTTCCCTTATGACTTTCACCTTATCAATGTCGGGTTTAATACCGTCTCCGTTTATAACAAAGCCCAAATATCTAGTCTGCTCCTTCAGAAACTGACACTTCGACAATTTTAATTTTAAGCCGTGTTTTCTTAACCTTCCCAACACTTGTTTTAGATGGAAAAAGTGTTGTTCTACTGTTTCGAAAAAATATTAAGATATCGTCCAAATATGCCATGGCAAAGCTCTCGTATCCTCCTAACACTATTGACATCAGCTGTTGGAAGATTCCCGGGGCATTAGCTAAACCGAATGGCATCACCCTGAACTGAAACAGTCCTAGGTGACACGCAAATGCGGCCTTCTCCTTGTCAGCCTCATCAAGGGCTACCTGCCAATACCCGGACCTCAAGTCCAACGTATAGAAGTACTTTGCCTTCCCTAATAATGACAATATATCATCTATTAGTGGCAATGGCACCGCCAACGGCTTCGATATAGAATTCAGTTTCCTAAAATCTACACAAAAACGGTGAACGCCATCTTTCTTACCCACTATTACCATTGGAAAGCTCCAAGGGGAGATCGATCTTTCGATCATCCCAGCTTCCAACATCTCTTCTACTGCCTCTTCTACAAGGGTCTTTTATGAATAGGTGTCCGGTAGGGTTTTAATTTCACAGGGGGGTGATCTCCGGTGTCGATTTTCATTTTGACTGTGTGGGTCTGGCCCAGTTCCTTGTCTGACTGGGCTACCACATCTCGATTATCACTCAGCAGACCCCCCACTCTGGTTCTAAATTGATCCGGTGCTAATATATCTTCGTCCACTATTCCTTCTGTTTGCTCTACAAGTTTTTTTCGTTCCTCTTCGAATCTCACCCGATTCAGAGTCCGTAGGGGTAGCACTTTCCCTATCTCTTCCCCTCTCCTAACCTTTATAGTCTTTTGGGCCTGGTTCACCATCATAATGGGCACTAATTCAGCTGCCTCCACCACCGTCTCACAAAGAGTTACCTCAATCTCTTCTAGGCCCTTCCCTTCTACAGGGACCAACTGCAGGGGTCCTTTTCATATTTTCTTCCCTGACATTAACCTACCCTTTCCCGACACCGCCGTTCTAGTGGGAAGCTTTACATCTTCCTCCACCACTATTGTTATATTTTCTTCCGGTGGGCATCCCAATGGCGTTCTCTCGCCATTCACTATCAACACAGTGGGGTTGAACTCTATCTGGGCCCTCTGGCTCCGGAGCCAATCTTCTCCCAAGATTGCCTCCGTACACAGGACGGGGGTTACATAAAAATTTTGGTGCTTCTTAATTTCCCAATCCTCACAGGGAGCCTCACCATCCCTTTTATCTTCAGGGGGGATCCATCTGCTGGTGTGACCTCTATGTCCGCTTCCCGTAATCTACTCTTCCGTTTCACCCACCTGTATGCTTCCTCTCTCAGCAATGACACAGATGCTCCTGTGTCTACCAGAGCCTTCATCGCCTTACCTCCTATCTCTGCTCTACAGGATAGCTCCCTCTCTTGCGTCAGCGAAGAGAACACTTGGGTTTTTCTTTTCCTGGGCCCCCACTTTTGGGTCATCTCAGCCATATGCGCCGGTAGCAATAAATCACCTTCATTATTCTTACGAGGGGGAGTTCTGCGCTTCCCGAACCTGGGCGGCCCCGGCTGGACCTCTCCCAGTCTCCCGCGGCTATTCCTAAGGATACAGCTTCTCTTCAGGTGCCCTGGTCTCCTACAAAACCAGCACCTTCTTGCCGGACAGTTCGCCCAAAGTGGCCCGCCTGACCACATGAACAACATTTTGCTCTTTTTCTCTTCAACTGGGCTAACCTCTCGTTTACTCCCGGGGGGATCTGTCCTCTACCCAAGCGGCTCGTCCGACCACTGGTCCAAGCTTTTATTTCCTTTCTTTTTAACTGGGCCACCTTCCCTCTTAATTCCGGGGTGGCCCGCTGGCTTTTCTCTGGTCCTGTCTCTTGGGCTCGGCCTTCTTTGTTAATATCGGTGGGGCACCTTTTTTCAGCCCGCACCACTTGGCCAGGTGTCCCTTCTTTCCACACCTGGTGCACCTGTCCTGTTCGAAGTCTGGGGGCAAACCCCATTTCGTCGGACATTCCGCCGCTCTGTGGTCTTCTTGCTCACAGGTCCAGCAGACCAGCCCGTATCTACCCGGCGTGGGCTTATAAAACCCATGCCTGGTTGACCACGCCTTTCTATTGGGGTCTTCTTCCCACACCTCAGGCTGATCTACTTCTAGCTTGACCTTTCGATTCCTCGCGGGGGGGTCTTCCGTCTTCCCCCCTTCTTCCGACCTCTTGACTTAGTATCTGTTTCCTTCCACACCTTTTCACCTTTTCCCATATGCCCTGGCTTTCCTTGGCCAGCTCTACTGCTGCGGATAGTCTCAGCGGTCCCTCTTTTAGCACGTCGTGACGAACACGCTCGTCACTTAGTGCCTCCACATACAGGTCTGCTAATTGAGCCTGCATGACCGCATTGTCTCTCACCACTTCTGGGAAGGCCAATGATGACAGCTTCCCCGCTCGGGCCCCCAATTCTCCAGGGTTTTCGTCCCGCAGCTGTGTCAGCTTTAGGAGGGCCCTCATGGCTTCTATAGCCGTGCCCTCGTCGGCGAATTCCTTGGTCAATAGTCCCTTTAATCTTTCCCAAGACAAGTGGGGCTCACTCTCCAAGAGCCCCTTCATAAATTCAGACGCTTTCCCCTTCGTGGCATCGTATGCCAGATACAGGGTTTCGTGGTCTGTGAGTTCATATATAACTCGGCTCTTCTCCAGGATTTCCAGCCAGTTTTTTAAATCATTCCCACTGCCGTCAAATGCTGGGACCCTCGGTCCACCCAACAACCTTCTTAGATCAGCTGACAACCCCTGTCTAACACCCTCTTCATCCCCTACTACTCTATCTAAATCATAGTCCAACATATTTAAAGAGAAAGACAATCTACGCAGCAACAATCGAGGTTGAGAAATCAAACAAAGTGTCCTACCTTACAGACGATTCTGTTCTCGTTCCTCTCGGTCCTGGGTCGTTTTGAGTCCTATTCGAAATTTCTCAGCAACAGCGGTCGATCCAGGATCCTGTCCTGCTGTCACGGTACTAATTGTAGCAGTGGCTGTTCCAGGGTCCTATCCTATGGTCACGGCACCAGTTGTGACGTGGCCGTTCCAGGGTCCTATCCTATGGTCACGGCACCAGTTGTGACGTGGCCGCTGGTCGCAGCGCCAACTGTGACGTTCTATCCTGGTCTACCACGGCACCAACTGTGACATCCCTAAACAGCACCAATTGTGACGTCCTCGCCGCGGCGCCAGCTGTTCGCTCCTCGCTGCTCTGTTCGGGTGTCGCTTCTCCAAACGTGACGTCCGCCTGTCGCGTCAGTCGTGTTGTCTCGTCCTGTGACGACCAACTGGCTTGGTATCGGTCGCGGCACCCAAATGTGACGTGCTAACCTTTTGGTAATTCGGGTGGGAATCTGGTTAGATTTTATATCAGCCTCGTCGTTCCCAACTCGCTTCCAACGCCAGTTTACCAAGGTAACTGCATAAATCTCCAGTCTGCCTACCCACGTTGTGAATTGATCTTAGGCAGACGAGATCAATCAGTGGTTGGGGCCGTAATGCAAACCGAGTTCAACGGGGGTGATACCACACAAATATGCATAAAAGAAAATAAAATGAAAACTCAAAAAGTTCAAAGTATTAAAGAAAAAGGTAACAAATTTATGTCTAGTTGTTCGATACATAGGACTGCATCTATCTCCCGACCCGTTCTATGGATTGTGACATGTCGTTTTCCGTTAGGCGAATTTTAACGCTTCAAGTTGTTTGCTCTCTAAGAAATTGGTGTTTCGGTGTGTCTTTGGACGAAAGTCGAAAAAAAACTTATTTCGGTGTTCTGGATCTAAGTCGCTCTTCAAAATAATTGTTCTTGGGTTAAAGAGGAGTCCGGAATTTGCGTGAATCTTGGTCAGCTATCTGCGAGGCGGCGTCAACTAGAGACTCAACTCAAACTTTTCTGGAACTGAACTTACTGGAACTCATTTCTGCTCGTTGTGGCTTCGATGGACGCCGACAAAAACCGGGGTGGGTCTGTCGGCGTCGGGGTTTCCTCGATAATTCTAAATACATATCCACCTCTCTGGTTAGGAATTTCCACTTTTTTCAATTTTTGGGAGCCTTTCCTTACTCCAACCTTCTCACCATACTTCAGAGGGGCGTGAACTGCCCTCCCCACTTCTTCGTAGCAGCTTCTCATACCTATACTCTCGATGAGGCGTCGACAGCCTCCTTCGTGCGTCACGTGATCACAACTCGACTAATGATGTCTTAGTCGGGCGTGGACGAATCCGCGGCTTTGTTTTAGGGGAAAAAATATCTTGCTTATCTAAAAAAAATTATCCCTTCTTTTCCTTTTCTTCCTCTTAATTGCCGTTATCATTTCTCTAGCCACAAACGGGACAATATGAACAATGGCGGTCATAACTCTTGTTCTACACGTGGTTTTCGTCAGGTATTTTATCGCTAATTATCCGAGTGGGTAGTCTTCTTAACACGGCCAACGTCGCCCCGAAAAGACATTTCTAAATTCCCTTTCATTTCCCTTCGGTACATATTCCTGATAACATAATTTTATTATCGCAGGCCAAGGATGTTCCATCGAAGGAAATCGGTCAGCGGACATTCGTGGGTGGCTTTTAATTTTCCATATCTGTCCAAAGTCCTTTTAGTTTGCTGTTTTTCGTCACTTATCGAAATAACATTTTCATTTGAATTTTTCTTTGGCCAGTCGGCCTGTAGTTGATAATAAGATGCCTTCCCGTGCCAATAGTTTGTTTTCATATCCTTAGATAACACAGCCGTCGCCAAAACATATCTGATTCTTTCTTTCTTTCCCTTTCTTTTTACTCAGAATTTCCCTGTCATTGTAATGACACCCTTTCGCCATTTGTTACTTATCAAAATATCCCTTATCCATTGTCTCTTAGCCGTGTGTGTGTTCTGCTTATCATCCACGATTCGGTCCTTAGCCTCTCTTTTCCTTCTTTTCTTTCTTTTCTTTTTCTGCCTTGTTAAATGGTGCCACAAATTAATTATTTCACCACAGCCCTTTTAAAGGAGTGCGGATCATCAGAGTTTACTTCCAAAGATTGAAACAAAAAAAAATTGTTTTTGTTTCAAACTTGTGGTGAAATAATGTATTACATGGAACCTTAAAGTGGTCTGTTTTATTTATAATATATTATATATATATATATATACTCCCCCTCGTTTTGAGTAGGGTCTTGGCTGACGGTTTTGATTCACTCATATTATTGGATCTACTGTCGCTTGTCTTCTACCCTTTAGTACAGAGGACATTCTTGGTGTCAATTCCATAATAATAATGTTACTTTCTTCCTTCTCTGCCGCTGATCGCCAGTTATTTTGTCGGAGATAAAAGAGAATTGCAACAAAGGAATTTTAAACTAGTTTCATTCAGCATCTCGACGGGTACATTTCTTTAACTAGCCAGTATGGTCTTTCTATCATCTACATTGGGGAGAAGTACCGAGACACGATAAAACCACGACTGCAATGTATAACGTACAAAAGTTAACTCACTGAAATTCTCTTACTATCTCTGACATTCCATCACTAGTTTTAGCCAATCAAATACGACTTTTTTTGTTTTCCTGTATTTGAAATCAAAGATCAAAACGAGGAAGTAAGAGTAGAAATACAATTCTCTAAAAAGTAATAATCTGCTAGGCTATTATTTAACACATATACTGGGAACAAACCATCGACATAAGGATAGGAAGCGATTGATTGAAAGCGGTGTAAGACAAGGGTTTTTCCTCTCACATGACCTATTAATACTTTATGGTGAGGTAATTCCGAGTGAATTATAGTTCTAAAAATATTCATTACTGGCGTCCATAATCTTAACATTATGTATGCAAGAAGACATAATATATGTTTATCACAAAAAAAAAAAAAAAAAAAATTGGAGATACCAAAATCATGGAATCAGGTGTTTTATCAGATGATAGAAAATACGACACCAAAGTCTGACAATCCATTAGGATAAAGAAATATGCCTTTCCAAAGCAAAGTAAAATATTACGAAAGAGGTTATTCGCATTATAAACAAAATAAAGAATATATAACTGATAATAACGGTTCTCAAATCTGAGAGTGAATGATGGCCAATCTCATCAGAGAGATGAAACTAGGGGCAACTACAGCAGGATGTTGAGAATGCCTTTGACTAAACATGGTGAAAATCTAATGAAAATTGAAACAGACACGAGTAATTGACCTTGCACAGGACAGTTACTATTTCTAGGGCATATGGTGTGGAAACTCGTTTGAAAGATTTTACACTGACAAGACATATTGGTGGCAAGATAGAGAAGGGAAAACATTTACTAAGACCTACAAAGGACACGAAATTACGGAGACCCATGTTCGCCTACGTGCTCGGGAACACGGTTTATAGATGATGATGATGATGATGATGATGATGGTGAGGATGATGATATAACAACCTATATATTTTTGTTTGAAATGTATATTACATCCAGGAAGTTTAAATAAATATATGCATTTATTTTTTGCTACCTCATCAATTTTAAAGAGACATGTAACTTTACTACATACAATTCTCTCCTAAACATTACTCTATTGCCTTCTCTTGTCTTCAAATTCGTGTTACTCGAAGATTTGCGTGCATAATTTAACACCAAGAGGACTAATTGCGTTCATTCAATGTAGCCCTATATTCATCAGGAAACTTAAGATTGTTAAATTTGTTGTCATACATCGCTTCGTTAATGGGACATTTCTCTCCCTTTCTCTCTTTCTCTCACTTTGTAATGTCTACTTTAAGTGGAGATTCGTTTCTTATGCATTAACCGATATTCATCTCTTTCTGTTTGTCTCTATCTCTCCCTGTCTTTCTTATCAGTTGTTCTGGACTTTTCAATTCAACTTCTTAAAAGATACCCTTTCTGACATTAGTAACATTTCTTTCTAACTCAATCAGTTTTTGTACCATTGATAAAACTAATTATATTTGTTTTTATCTTGTTCATATTCTCTATTATTCGATTATTCCATTATCTCTAGAGTTCGCAATTTCCTAAGTTATTTTCTCATGATTTAATACCTTGTTTCGCATTTGTCAGTATATATTTCATACATACAATGCCAATTTTTGGAGATTCGAAACGAAATAATAATGATGTCACCAATAATAATAATAATAATAATAATAATAAATTTAATAATAATAATAAGATTTAGAACAAGGAGAAGCTTATAAGTACCTAGGTGTAAATGAGAGTGAAGGAATTCACCATAAGAAAATGAAATAAATAGTGCGTAAAGAGTACTATAGAAGGGTACGACTGGTATTAAAAACTGAATTGAATTCTCAGAACAGAATTATGGCCATTAATAACCTAGCCATCCCAGTGGTCCAATATAGTTTCAACATCTTGAACTGGACTCTAAATGACATCAGACAAATGGATTCTAAAACAAGAAAGCTTCTTTCTAAGTATAAGATGCATCATCCAAAGGCTGATGTAGACCGTCTATACATACCCCGTAAAGAAGGTGGAAGAGGTCTTATTCAGCTAGAATTGTCATACAAGACAACAACTATTGGCTTACTAACTTACATGGAAACAACAAATGACTGGATGATAAAATTAGTGAAACAACATGAAAACAGAAAGAAAAAATATTCAATAATAAAAGAAGGCAGTAAATACAAACAACATTTACATTTAGTAGATTCTGTAGTAAATCAAAACAGAAGCCAAGAACCAACTATTGCAGCAAAAGATATGAAAAAAGAAAGCCAAGGATAAAGCCCTTGAACAGATGAAACAACGCTGGCAAGACAAACCTCTGCATGGCCAATATCCAGAACGTGCAAATAAACCCAATGTTGATAAAGTTAATACTCATCGATGGTTACGAGCATCTGGATTAAAGTCTGAAACTGAAGGCTTTATTCTTGCAGCGCAAGACCAGAGTCTTTTCACTAGGAATTTTCAGGCAAATATCATACATAATAATGTGGATCCAAAATGCAGGTTCTGTGACAAATACCAAGAAACAATAGACCATCTAATCTCAGGATGTTCTATACTTGCCCCAAATGAATATAAAAATCGTCACGATAGAGTGAGGCAATACTTACACTGGACAATGTGCAAACACTTTGGAAAATGTGTAAGCAAACACTGGTATGAACATCGGCCAGCGCCGGTTACAGAAATAGAAGATGTCACCATTCTATGGGATTATACCATCCACACAGACAGAAAAATTGAAGCAAATAGGCCGGACATTATTGTCAAAAACCAGAAAGAAAAAAAAACTTGCCTACTAATTGATATGGCTTGTCCAGCGGATTGTAACATAGCAACCAAGGAATTTGAAAAACTATCAAAATACAAAGACCTGAAAATTGAAATAGAAAAAATGTGGAAATTGAAAACAAGAATAATACCAGTGGTAATAGGTGCACTTGGAATTATAAAAAATGGAACAAAACAACACGTTGAAAGAATCCCTGGAAACCCCAGCTTAAGAGACATACAGAAAATTGTCTTATTAAGTACAGCACACACACTAAGGAGAACTTTGTCTATGTAACGCTAGCAACTTCATCGGAGATAAAAAAAAAAAAAAAAAAAAAAAAACATGAAATGTGGCCATAACAACACACACGACCTGCCTTAGGTCTTTCCGCAGACTTGGTAGGTAGTGTGTCCATAGCAGAAATCGAATGATGATGATGATGACAATAATAATAATAATAATAATGATTATTATTATTATTATTGTGTGTGACTGTGTGTGGATGTGTGTATGTATGAATTTATGTAAAGGTTCTGATTTTAATAAAATATAACTGTAAAAACAGTATGAATAAAATAAAATGTGAATCTTCTCTTTAAAGACGCATTTCGTCGACAGAGAATTATGAAGGTAAACGATAAATTACAAATTAATGACTTAAATAATAATTTACGGATAAGTAATAAGTTCCGCTGTTTGATATATATATATATATATATATATATATATATATATATATATATATATATATATATAATGTATTTTCCATCGTATTCGACATATGAGGGTCAGCATGCGTGAAAAGACCTTATGTTTGACAGCGCACACACACACACACACACACACACACACACACACACACACACACATATAATGCGATAGGTAAATTTTCGCCATTTTTTATTTTTAACTTCGCGCATGTACACTGTTTTAGGGTCAGTTGGATAACGTCTGTGAGAAAAAAAGATCACAGTGACGCATTTCACTTCGCCAGAAATTTAGAAACGGCATGCTGTTCTGCTTGGTATTCGCAACGGAAGCTCTTATGCGAACATTTCAGTGTTTGTGTGTCCATCTGAGGATAGTGCAGAGGATTCGTATACAGTTGGATGAGTCTAATAATGTTTATGAATGTTCGGCAGATCAGAGAACTCACTCAGATCATTCTGATAAGAAAAGAACTCCCAAATCTGTTAATGGCGGCCTCTGACTCAACAGGGAGACTTACATGAAGTGCCTTTAGAAGGTAGTGATTCCCTGAGTCAAGAGGGTCACTGCTGAAAGATCTTATGTCTGACAACGGAATTCTGCACATTGCCACACAAGCAAAAGAACACAGTCATGACTGTCAGACATTTTCTCTGGGCAAATAATCTCTTACATCTAGCAACGTAACTCTATAGACTATTTACTATTTCAAGATATTTTTGTCTAATTTTGTAAATATATCTGTTAAAATGAGATTTCAGTGTTCTTTTCATATTTGCGTAATTTAGATTACAATTCATCCATCGCACCCTGTATATATTTCGACAAAATTTTATACAACATAATTCATATACGGTTTTATAAATGAAGAGTAGAATTCTTTTTCTGGGATATATTTTCGCCAGGAGCTCTTTAGTATTTCTGTTTTTATTTTTAAAAAGGGTGCTTCATACAAAAGTAGGGCTCATATATATATATATATATATATATATATATATATATATATATATATATGTGTGTGTGTGTGTGTGTGTGTGTGTGTGTGTGTTTGTTTTCTGTGTAAACGTATGTGTGTGCGTGTGTGCGTGTGTGTGTGTGTTTGATTTCGTGTACGTTTCGAATTTGTTGAATATATACTCAAGAAGAAAACAGCTCATACACTCAGTTTTTTTTCATTATTGTTGAATTAATATTCGCATAATAGATCAATATTTTATGTTTAATTAAAATTACGTTTCGTAACTATGTGAGGATCTCTTTTAACAATAAAATCTTACCTTTCATTTCAATGTAATTTGTTACTAAATTACAAAAATTACTATGAATACACATATAAATGATAATTTAGAAAGGAAATTAAGCACGGTATATTTTTCTTCAATTCCTCTTTGTCATGATATGTATATTTGTAAAATTGAGGAAATTGTTATAAAGGATTGAATGTTATTTGTCATTTGATATCCAATTTTCTGACAATTCTGATGACTGATTTGCCGTGATAGTTTCCTAAAACAATGGCTAGTTTTATTTGTATGTCTTTATATTATTATATTATAGGAAGATCTCACTAGTAAAAAAAGATCAAGAGTAAATTAGTGTTCATTTTAAATATTAAAAAAGCTAATCTATCTTCATTTAAAAATACACTTAACTGCTGTTTCTTCAATTTATCTCAATTTACGAACTTAAAAACCTACAATATGTCGGGCAGTTTAGTCAGAGAACTCATCTATATTCAATATGAAAGAACTCAGCCATTTTTAAAATCACATACTTTTGTGCATAAAAATGCTTTTGTGATTAGCTATTTCAATAATTTAATGTGTAATGTTAATTACGGGGGCATTATATAGTACGTGAAATGAAGGCGGTGACAATGAGTACATGCAAAAAAAAGAAACAAATTGTTTTTCAATGTAAATAAAATATTTATTAAATCAAAATTAGCAAATATCAATTTTAAAACAAGTTTTTTTTTATTAGACGTAAATTGTATAAAAACAAAATGTTCATTAATATTTTATAGTGGGAACTTACATTTTTCGTGTGTTTTATGTGAAGCATTCACAGCTCTTATAGCTTTATCGTAGAAAGTTTATGTCATCAGCTGCAGTTGATAAATTTTATTTTAGAACTTTTATTGCTACTATCTTTAAGTTAAAGCTACTATTGCTATTATCTTTATAGTCAACATGATGGTTCATTAGATATTTATAAATTAGAAAGATATGGATAAACTGACATATATGTATTCCATAATATATATATATATATATATATATATATATATATATATATATATATATATATATATATTCATGTTTCATTAAAAACGACAGACAAGGTACTACGGTTAAGCTTTTTATTTAATTTTTCTTGTGTTCTGGCAAGAGCTTTCTTTTCTGGACAAAGGGTGTGTAAGAACTGTCCAAATGTTTTATATTTCCGAACGCTTATAAAGACATTATAAAGGATGATTCGATTTTCAGCTTAATTGAGTGTGTGCGTCCTGTGTATGTATCAGTGTGTGGCGGGGATGTTTTTCATTTCCGAATACAGTTAGCACATTGAGGCTTTGTTCATAGTTAATATTGTTAAGAGTTGGCTTTTTCTTTTTTATTATTAAAGCTTCCATTATTTTTAGCCTTATTTTGCAGGTGGATGCAGTTAATATATTTGTGTTTTCTACTAGTATGTTTCTAACGGAATCGGGTAAATCTGTGTGTGTATTTAAATGGGTTCTAATGGAGCTGTGATCAGATAGGTGTAACGTAAGACGTCTGGATAAGCATGTGGTTGTGTAGCCGATGTAATTATTTATGAGTCCGGTTTGATCAGGAACACAGTTCCTTAAGGGGCATTTGAACTCATAGATAATGTTCGTTCTTTGTAATTTTGATTAGTTAGTGTGTTGTTATTTTTGAGGATAAGGTTGTCTGTCTTAAATTTTTTATAATAATAAGTTTGATTTTTTTATTCGGATCAATTCGAGTAGTATATTTCTTTATAATATGTTTTAGAGAAGATTCGTCTTGTTTGCAATTAATATGCATTTGTTTTTTGTAATAAATGTGTATGTGATTTTTGGCTATGTGTTCGCTATCGTTATTACTTGCTTTGGGGAGGAATAGTCTAATTTGTTGGTCTATAAGGTGGTTAGAGAAGCCGTTGTTGATTAGTGTTTGTTTAACGTTATTAAGTTCTTTGAGAAAGAGTAGTCGAGAAGATGAGTTCTGGTGTGCTCTATTTAGAAAGTTTTTTATTACAGCTATTTTTACCTAAGTGGACATTCGCCTTTGTAGTTATGGTGGCACGTGTTTTTGCTGGTGGGTTTTTTTGTATAATGATGTAATGAAAGTGTTATTGTTGTATTCAACGAGGACATCTAAGAATGGAAGTTTTTTTTTTTTGGCTAAGTTCATATGTAAAGTTAAGAGCGGAGTTTATAGACTGAGTTCCTGTCAGATTGGAATTAGATATTTAATTGTGACAGCCATCGGAAAAATTGAGAAAGAATTTATCCATTTCAATGTTTCAGCCAGACGAAAGGCACAAGTTTGATCAGGGGAGTTGGGAATATATTAGCCTTAAGGTTAATCATTTTTTATAAAATTAAACCCGAATATTAATATATGACATTAAATTGGGGTTATATGATGAATATAATGTTTATTCTAAACTAAAATTTATACTTAAAAATTTAAAAATAAATAGTATTTAGCTAATTCAAGTTAAATTTAAGTAAGAATATATTGAAAAATATTAATATTAAAGAATAAAAAATATTTAAAATTAAAAATGTGATAAGATAATATAAATTATATATTTTTAAATTTAAAGTTATATTTAATCAAGTTATATCTTAGTAAAATTTCACCCATAGAAATGTATATTTCAAATAACTAAAGAAAACTTTTAAAAAATATATAGATAAACAGTTGTAAGTGAGAAAAAGAAAAGAACGTTTGTCGCAGTTAAATTTCTTATTCTGCCAAAAACTCATTTTATACACTGTGGTTGAATAAGAATCGCGATTATTTCATCTGTTGAAATAGATCTATCCTCTATATGAGGTAACAATCACTCTAGAAGCGTTAAGACAATAAACACAACAAGGATTGCAACTCAAATACAATTGATACTCAAGCGCAAAAATATCTCCCTTAATGAATGCGGGATGAAAAACTTAGTGTATCTATTGCGTCACTATATCAAAATTGCCGTCTCTGTGAAACTGCTCCTTCATAAATGTCATTTGAAACTCCTGAGAGAAAATATCCTGAAACAGCCATTTATGGACTCACGATGTAGCAAGGTAACAACAACAAGAAAAGAAAACAGAAAACATGGATATACAGCTTTTTTTTCATTGGTCATATGGAGCGGTTGATTTGTCGTTCAGAGGGTGTTCACTCTAATACCAAACCTATGACTACTTTCGACAATCAGGTTTTCTTACTATGTCCAGTATTTAACAGCATATGACTTTATTTTCTGATCATGATATCAACAAGCAGCATAGAGTTTACATCACAGAAGGCATTTTCGTCAATCTTTTGTATAGCTGCTAAAGTTGGAAATCTGAACGATATGTGATTCCCGGGCATGAATTCAAACGTCGTCTGACAAGTTGCGTAATGTGCACGTGTCTCTTTACTAATGGTAGAATATAATAGACAAGACCCTACTCTTCATAAGGTTCAAAAGAATTGCCCTTATGATATATCTTAATCATTTAAACCCGTTTTAGTGGGCTCATTTATGTTTATCATACAAAATTATAATTCCAGCTAACCTCCTGTATTTGTATATTGTCTTATGGATGTTCTCATGTTTTTGTAACATACTTATGACCTCAACATTAAGCGTTTTCTGACTGATAAATGCTACAATCCCCACCCCACTGCTATACGTCCGAAACGTCCACAGCATTTAAATTTTCCTGCCATTTTCTCTCAAAGTTTACCTAATAGTTTAGATATCCTTAGTAATTAGGAAAAAAAAACTATATACTTCACATTAAATTACCATAATTGGAAAAATTCCGAAAATATTATTAACTTGATATATTTAAATATAAGATGGAATTATCATTTTAACCTTTATATCTTCCATAGATTTCTTCTAAAATTATGTTATATTTTCAATAGTATTTACTTTTCTTGCCATAAATGAGATGTATTAAAATTAACCTAACAAAATCTGCTGATAACAAAGATAGCGTAAGTATAAGCGGATGAAACGATTTCTTATCTAATCTTGTTTTCATAATTTCGTTTCAGTCTAAGAAGCTTTATTCTGATTAGATATTTCTGTGAATGCCTTCACCTATCTCAACGAAAATAATATTTTGATAACTTAATTATTTAAAAGGCTTTCCTTGGTTTCCTTATATATATACAGTGCTCATAGAAAATATAGGCATTATTTATATAATACAGGGTGAACGAAAATGAGAGGTTACCTAGTGAATATTTTAGAGAAATATTAACTTTTCAAGATTAAAAAAAACACACAGATATAATGGATCCAAAATTGTATGGCATGAGAAAAATAATAATCAATTCAAGTGCATTTTAGTCATCTATTTCAGTAAACATTGTTTGAATTAGCAGACACATCTATAGGAATATTTTGCAAAACGTCATGTCCATAATTTTCAAGGTGTGGTAGATTTCTTAGTTTTCTTTTATATAGACTTATTTACAATTAATCCTATGAGTTTTCAGTTCGATCGTGGTCAGTAATATGCCCAATGAAAAGTATTTTTTTACGTTTTAACTTACATAATTTTCCTGACTAATTTAAAATTCAACTTTGGATTATTGTTCTAGATGAGGCTTCAAACATACTTCTATATGAGATTTGTAAAGGACAATTTTAATTTAACATATATTTTGCCATAACCCATTTTTTCATTACAAAATTAAATGTTCACATTTTCTGTAAATTTTACGAAATAAAGCCTGTATTCCAAGTTCTCTCAGCGTCAGTGTTTCTCTGAGAGAAGAACTCTCTTGACATTTCCAGAATTTCGGAAATATATTGGTTCTGTTTCCTTAACTCTCTAACTTAACTATAAATGGTGGATTCATATTATTAAAAACAACACAAATAAAGTTTTGACCATCATCATTAAAGCTGATTGTTTGGTGCTGCAGATTTAACAACAATACCTACTCCCAGGACATTCTTTCTTATATTATGTGAATGATTGTAGGGCGATCAAAAAGTATAAGCATTCTTCATCCTGTTCAGACAATTACATTGTGAATTGAACACTCGATTAATTTTCAAATATTCACTCTGAAATATCTCTTTTGATATATGTGTTTAAAGGGCGACATTTCAGTTTCAAATTTATTTGCAATAAAATTTGCTTTTCCAACTATACATTCCAATACCCTGGCATATATGTTTATTTGCGCTTCACAACCACAACTAATATGTTGGATCTGAGAGGTTTTAATGCACAAATACCACTCACATCCTCTTTTAGGTTTTTTTTTTTTGCTGACGACGTATATATCATTAGTCATAATGCGAAAGTCATGGAGAGGTTATATATATATATATATATATATATATATATATATATATATATATATATATATATATATATATATATTTTCGGTGACAGGCTGCGATTGGGACTTACAAAAACAATTTCCTAAAATCCAAGGTAATATGTATACACTCTCCAGGTTACGAAAAAAAACGGTTTTTATTCAAGACATATAATTATGTGTAAGGAATACATTCATATATCTTGGGAGTACACTCACCTGTTACGGTTCTATGCACTGCGAAATATACCTAAAGATTGATAAATCGTGTAAAGCCTTTGGATAACAGGAAAAATATCTGTTTTCAGTGGGTATAAATCGTGTGCATTTTCTACAATTTTTACTCACTCGAAACTGACAAATATGATTATGAGAATCATTAGAATTAAGTAGTACCTCCTTACTTGTAGCAACGTTGTTTCACAGAATACTAATTCATCTAGTATCGGAAAGTCTCTTTCATAAGGAAATGAATGGAAGACAACAAATTACTTAAGCGGTTACTTACGGAGAGTTACCGCACGGTAAACGCAAGAAATACGAGAAAAATTTTTAAAAATGATCTTCACTTTTTGGAGACCTTGATAGAAAATCGATATGAGTTGACGTTAACTGGAAACGATATATGTAAGTATAATTTTTATGAAAAAAACAAAACGGTCCTAGAAAGAAAAATATGACCCAAATCAGCCGGAACATTTTCTGCCTGATATTATACTGCTTATAATATCAGTCAGAAAATGAGGTTTTAATCGTAAGTAATCGTCAACCGTCAATGAGAGACGTAAGCAACGTCTTGAAGGAAATTTATTTCAGTATTGTAACATGATATCTATATATATTTCTGAGATGAAATATTGTATCAAATATGTAATAAGGTATCTACCTAATTTCTGAGATGAAATATTGTAATATTTTACATTACTTACATACTTATAACAATTGTATAATTGATAACAGAAGACATTGTTTTATACCAAAGGCGTCACATAATTAACATTTCTTGTTTTCACTCTTGCGTGTTCATGTGTGACGTCATGGGCCGCGGTGCGATTTTTGCTTCCAGCGTCTCGTAAGCATGAGATTTCATTGCTCGGAAATCATCCATGCAAACAAAAACAGGCTATCATTATTGTTATTTCACTGTATTATTTAATTTTTTGTAATGTAATTGTCATCTTTGATGATGGGTTATATAAACCGAAAGCTTAGATAGGATTAAAAATCATGTATCAATATGGTGATTTTCTTTAGTCTTTCAATCATACTGTTATTAAGTATATCAGACGATATGAAAGGAATTTGCTTAAAATAGACAAAATTTGTCTATATTATTTAATGAAAGATGCATTAATGCAAAAATGTTGCCTAAATACACAATATATATATATATATATATATATATATATATATATATATATATATATATATATAATTATTTTTAAAAAATGATGACATAAATATGTGATAAAATCACTACAAAAATAGCCATTTTGTTTCAACACCCCTGGTATCTTATCAAGTGATGATGTTAAATGTAAAATAAATGGTTTTAAATGTTTCAAATTAATTAACGATCCTTGGCAATGGGTAAAACGCTGTTGCGAAATCTAGAAAGACCAATCAAAATACAAGTATAGGAAAATTCAAAAAGCTTGACAACAGAGTCATGTTATAATAGCTATTTAAATCTTTAAAATACGGGTAATATTAAAAAAAGAATTTATTCTAACCAACAATTATTAATTCTCTGATAAAATTTGATATTAAAATTAAAAACTATTAAGTTTAAAAATTATAAAATTACTGAGGAGAAAAGAAGAAATACATATGTTATTCAATTTATTTCTTCGTTGAAATTACGTTAGAACAGACGCTACTTCATCCGGTCATCCGACAATATATATGTATACATTTCAATCCCAAGTGTGTCAATGGGGTCCTAAACTCACGCGTGAAACAACACAAACACAATCAGATTATAATGCATAAGCACCCAGACATATTTACATATATATGCACACAAAAATGTGACGAGACAGGGAACATCTCCACGGCCCTTTATGAAAAAAAAGGAAAGGGGGGGAACCAACACCTACATACATACACAATTAAAAGTGAATGCACTTTCCATACACAGAGACACCGATAAATATATGTACATACATCCACAGACATTGACCTAGACAATCAGATACCACAACCAATAAATAAATATTTAAGACTGAAAGTGTCATTAAACAAATGCTAGCCACTTATTAAAATATGACTTAAGCGAGCAAATATATAAAGATAAAAATGGTTAAAAATAATATTTAATATATTAACAAACGAAAATTCCAAACCCACAAATATCAATAAAAAGATATATTTCAATCATATAAGTTGATAATAGTTTTATTATATATTAGGTGAAGGAAAAAAAGAGAAAAAGAACTACCTACAGAAATACGTGTACTGTCATAGGTACGTACGCATATACACATATATACACCTGGCAGCAAACACAAACCAGCACACATATACATACATATATACATACATAGAATTACATACAAATAAATATATAAACATATATATATGCATACATATACATATCCATGATAACAAGTACACATACACATATATACGTATATATACACATATATACACAAATTTATGCATACATACTCACATATATATATACATATATACACACACTAATACACAAATATAAGCATATATACACACATAGACTAACCCATGTGGCAATAATGACAAACCAAAATTTCCATACCTACACATACACACAAATAATATCAAATATAATAGGTGTCAACACACACACATATATACATCCACAAACATACATATATATCCATATATATATATATATACCTACATATAAACATATGCATAATTATACATATCTATAATAACAAGTACCCATATAAACGCACATGTACATAAATACAACGACATTCAACCAAATACATATATAAACGTACATACATATACATACATAAACACACACCAATATATATACATACACCAATATATATGTACCCTAACATACATATATAAACACATTCATACAAACTGAAATATACGTAAATATAAATTTAGATACACAATATAACAGGACACACACACCCACACCCACACAAACACCCACATCCACACACACACGCACACACTCACACATATATATATATATATATATATACATACACAAATACACATACATACACATATACATCAATATTTTTAACCTCTTCTCTTCTCTTCACCTCCTTTTTACCTACTTACTTCATATATATATATATATATATATATATATATATATATACACACACACACACACACACACATATACATAATTATATATATACATATATACATACATACATACACATACATATATATATATATATATACACACATACAGACATATACTCATATATACACATGTATACACAAAACCTACCAACATATAAATACACTTATATACAAACATACACATTCAGCAGTACAAACACACATACCTATACACAAATAAATACCTCCACACATACACAAACACAAATAACATTATGCAGGTATACAATGCACATTCATATCGTCAAGATGACCATCAGGCAATAAATTATAATTATAGTTATAATCTATTAAACATATATCGACATATTATTATCATTTAAAGTATACGGCCCCTACAATAAGTTGAATTTATAACGGCGTTTACAATTAACTGTTAGTTCATATCTTTGATTTAATGATCAGCCTTGTTTTTAAATCTAATAACTTGAAATTTTTCGTTAAGTCATAGGTAACATGGGCCATATAGGGAGTTACAAGTCCGGGCTTTCTTAATCAATCTCCATTTAACCGTAGGTGTTTTGTTCTTTTTCTCTAGATTCCGAAAATACTTGGATAAAGAATTCATGTACCTATAGTCACTGTTATTAAAAGATTGCATATGCCCCCGCCAGCGTTCTTGAAAGTTTTCATGGTGCTACCAATGTAAGTTCTTTTGGACTTTC
This sequence comes from Acanthosepion pharaonis, assembly GCA_903632075.3. Taxonomy (NCBI): domain Eukaryota; kingdom Metazoa; phylum Mollusca; class Cephalopoda; order Sepiida; family Sepiidae; genus Acanthosepion; species Acanthosepion pharaonis. Next base: position 2,317,621 of record CAHIKZ030000125.1, on the reverse strand, counting down.
AATAGTTGAGATTGTACTAAAATAGACTACAGAACTTATCCTACAGTTATTTTTAGTGATCAATTACTAGGATTCCTACAATTACATAAGTTGTTATTCGTGTTATTATATTTAGTATTGCTGTTAGTAACCATTTGAGTAATCAAGCTTTTTAAGCCCTATACTTGTTAAAAAACATGTTGTTATGTTTTTAATTATTTTCTCCAGGTTATCAGCACAACTATAGCTTAATTTAAGGGTATTAGGATTAAATACTTTACTAAGGGGGTTAGTTTCAGGGCTGGGAATATGTTTCTTGATGAGGTTTAAAAATATACGTCCTAATTTAGTTTTAACCATTTTATTGAAAGTCGGGAGTGGACCAGATGATCTTTCTAGATCTTCTTTTCTTATTATCGGTGCAATTAACAAGGTTTTTATATTGAATAGTGATATCTTTGTATCCACTATTTTTGAATGCAGAATTGTAAAAATCACGATGTTTATTAAAGACATACTTGTTAGAAGAGTTAGGGCTAATAATAAATCCAATGGAAGAGGGTATGTGTTTGATAACTGAAGGGGGATGGTTGGAATTTGGATGCACGTATATTGAGTTGGAATTAACCTTCACATATAGTTGGAAAGTGTTGTTAGCAAGGTCTAGGGTGACATCTAGAAAACCCACTTGTTTAACATTAGTTGTAACTAATGTCCTAAGACCTAAATCCTTAAATACCCGATGGATCATTTTCCTAATACGGTTTACCTTAATTTTTTGGGAGTTTTTAACAACTAATAAACCATCATCTCTATACAATCCTACACTATCAGAATCTAGACAATCGAAGACACTTAAATTATACAAAAGAAATAATCCAACCAGGTAAGAAACTTCAGCAAAGAACCCATGAAATGTCAAATTGTCGTTATATATATATATATATATATATATATATATATATATATATATATTTACAACTATATATATATATGTTAAGATTTATGTAATGATGTACAACTATATATATATATATATATATATATATATATATAGTTACAAATCATTAATCATTACGATTCGAATACTATGTTAAAATGTACTTCAACTGGCACTATTGTTATAACATTTATCCTGTGATGCATCAAAATTTATTTATATACTTATATTGAAATTTACCCCAACAGAACTTCAAAATATGAAGAAGAAATATAATATGTCACTCAAATTTCTTTCATCGATTCGCACTAGTTTACGAATTTAGCAATATATTCCTTAAATGTTATTTTTTTATCCAGTCCCTGTATTCAATATAATCATCAATGTAGTGAGAATAAAAACAAAATACAGTATTTTCACTACCAAATATATCAGGCAATGTTTTACTAACATACGTAATCGTGATAATTCATGTATAATGCAAATGCATCGCTAACGACACATTATAAATGATTTCCCGTTGGACTTTCTACTGAAAAGTGTGAAACTACCTCATTGTCAGAGATACGAATTAATATATAATTGTCTCACATCATATAAAATGTATTGAAATTCCAGGGGAAAATAGAATTTACAGCGATGTTACAAAAAGCATTAATGACATAACAGACTCGTTTTATGTATAATTCAGGCATAATCAAATATAAAACTATCAGTTACATCTGAGTGTCTTTGCATCATCTACATCTTCCACTGTTGAATTACCCTATATATAATGTGATTTCTCTTTGTTCAGATACAATGTTTATAGAGAAATAATGTGATCTTAATATAAGCCGATGATTACAAAAATCGACACTCTTTGCAAAAGATAGGTCAGAGAATTTGCTTATCGTCAGATGCCTTGGTATCTTTCATATATGACAGAGTAAGCCTAGCAAATCTCTAATCAAATTAACATTCAATATAGCTTACTGCAGTAAAGGGTCATTCCGTTTAGTTATAGGAACTTAAATATATTTAATACGCTTATATTATTTGCAACATTTATATGTTTTCTTCAATAGTACAATATTGTACCACAATTTTTCGGGATTCCTCAGGTCTGTATCATGGAATTCTGAACTGAAAACTTCATGTAATCTACGGGGTAGACTGTTGCCGTTCCACTCACATGTTTAGGGATATAGTTTAGTTTTTGTTTTATTTAGTTATTGTTCAGTTATTGGTGATCCTTTTCCACCAAGTCATGTATACTCAGCCTGTGAAAAGTAAAGAACTCTCAATCACTATGTCAATTCCCAATCAACTTTTTTATCCATTAGAACTTTGACATATAGGAAAATTTGCTGTTGTAAACGTAGAGATTTAAAGTTAACTAAGCTGCTGATTAGGCTGCTGCTGGCTGTCATATTTTGATTGCTGCTGTTCCAGTTGAAAACTTGCTGTCATTTGTTTTTCTTTATTAGCGACACCTATATTTTATTTAGGTCTACGCTTGGCCTACTGAGCAGGTATTCATAGGTTAGCATATACATTGATATTGTCAGACGTCTAACTCTGCAGTGTTCTTCCCTGTCAAGTAAATTCATTTCATTCTATATGGGATGATTAACACTATTTTCCCTCCATACATATTCCACCAGTCATGATTATATCGTCTCACTTCTCACTACGGCTTTTTGATGCCACAAATGTAAGGACACGGGTACTCACACTACTTGATGATATCATCCCTTCTATTAGGCTGTAATCCGCAGTCATTTCTCCGTTGAGTGGAAGTGCTTCTGAATATGTTCTGATATTGTATGAACCGCACATCTTGTGAATATTTTCCGATAAGTCCTTGACGTAAGGTAAACAGACTGTGACAGACTTCTGGTCCTTCTTCTCGACTCTGTCCACACCTGCTATCTATCTATCTATCTATCTATCTATCTATCTATCTATCCACGGAAAGAGAGGGAAAGAGATATATAGGCCATATGAAAATGGATGTATGGCCATAGGAAAATGGATCAAAATAGAAAGCAAAATATTCTTTATTAGCAACTCTCTTATTGCATTCATTTCTATGCTACTTCGTCTGACGAGCTTAGTGTTATGCGCTGATACTTTCAGAAGTCTAACTACCCAGAGTTCTTTTTACAGAATCTATGCCTAACTCTTTCCCTCCACACATGATCCGCCATGCTCGAGTTCATTGATTCGTCCCTCACTACACCTTATCGGTGTAATCTATTGATCATATTCTCCCCGGTGTTAGACTTTACGAAGGAGAGATATCTCTGTAGAATAGATTTTCTTCTGAATACTGTCTCGATGTTCCATGAACCGCAGGTGTTTTGAATCTTTTCCATGAGTCCATGACGTAAGGTAGACAACGTGGCAACATTATCGCCCTCCCCTTCTTCCTTCAGTTGAAGCTGATGTTGATGTCATATTTACCTGCTGGTTGGTATTCTGAAGTGTAATGCTGATCATTTCGAGTTGGTATGTGTCTTGGTCGCCACATATATTTTTTGCTCAATGTTGTAAGCATCGAACGATCCATTTCTCACAATGTATGGATGTTGGAAATTCATGATGTCCGCTGAAGGTAGGTATTTAATATACAGACGATTTGAACTCATTCTTTGTGCAAGAAGTTAGTACATCAAGGAAGGCTAGCTAATTATTATTATTTTTATTCCATTGTTAACAGGATCGATGATTCTATTGAGATTATATGGTCTAGATGGATTTGTTCAGATTCTTGATGCAAGAAGTGCATCTAAGCCATATCTCAGGCTATGTATCTCACCATACTGATGGCTTTAGTGGTACCGTTTCTAAAGACATTTCCTCGAAGTATGCTATGCATATGTTTGACATCACTGGTGACAACAGTGAACTCATAGACAAGACTTCCTCCAGTTGGTATATGCCAGACTAGTTGGAAGGATGTTGTTTGTAAGCAGAACGCCAACCTCGCCATCAGATTATCAACTGGAATGTTCGCGCGTTTACTCAAGGAGGAGATATATTCCAATTGGTTTCGAAAAATTATGAAGACCTAATCTGTGGAAACCTTTATGAATAGGCTTATCACATTCAATTTTACCCTACGTGGATCTGTTTCACTAAGTCTTCTGTGATTCTAACATAGGATGATGCCTTCCCAATTAGTGGGTTGTGTATATTCAGTATCCATTCAGTGTATGCTGAATCCTTGTAGCTGATTATAGATCTCAATTAAGATCTTTGTGAGTCTTGGGGAGATCAAACATATGCGCCAGCTTTGTGTAACGTTGGGTCAGCTGTCTATACTTATTTAGTATGTAGACCCTTTTAGGATGTATGACAGCTTTTTCTCAATTTCTAAGTGTCGGGTTGTTTTTTTTACTCTGCTATAGCAGTCATATCCAATTAGGCATGTGAATGTTTTGGAGTATTCCAACATTTCTATCACAAGTGAAGCGTTGTCATGTCAGCTGAAAGTATATTGATACTAGAGTCACTCTGTAAGGTCTTGATTGTAAATTTTCTTTCTCTTGTGCTGATTGATTTAGGCAACTTGTCCTTTTCTAGCGTTTGCCTATTTCCCATCTTCGCTCATTCGCCCGGGACTTTGGTACCTTCAAGTCCATCTCTTCCAGCAGAGCTATCATGTCTAAGTATAGGGGGGTACAAAAGCAGAAACGTTGTGGTAACAATATCAAAGATTAAAACAATAGGCTGAATATAAGTAGTATAAATTTTGATAACTCCTCATCACACAAATCAGTCGCAGTAATAAAATAAATTTACTGAAACTCAACTGCAGCCTTATTATTTGAACTTGTTAAATATTACACCGTAACAAATGATCAGTACAGAGGCAGGCATCATCTTTAAGAAACTTTTCATTTTAATTTTTAGCGGTTTACAAAAATCAGAACAACCATTATGTGTCATGATTTTTTATGTCGTTTTTATTCAGTTACTATCATAATTGTCTTCTCGGCGATGGAGATGAAGCGATATATTTAAAATAATTAATTTTGTAGTAAGAGACTAAATTATAGATCATGTGAACATTGGTCGAAAATAATTTTTCGAAAACAATTATTCAGAAGCAATTATTTGAAAAACGTTTATTCGAATTGTAAATTGTTTGAATGAAAATTAATCGAAAGGACAATTATACTAAATGATAATTATTCGAAATGAAAAATACTTTATTGCAATAAAAATGTAAGAATAAAAAGAAAAAATACACAAATCATAATTATTCGAAATACAAATAAAATTAATAAAACAATTTAGTAAGAGAAAACCTTATAACCTTAAGTCATATGATACTGAATACAAATTGTCAACTATTGAAGAGTACGCGTTAAATGATGTCACTAATTTGTAAGTGTTAAATTCATGTTGCGGTATTTCTTGGTAGTCTTGAATTTTAGCAACCTGCTCTTACTTATAAATATATTTATTTCTTGCAAGTCCAGTTCTCTTGTAAGTGCGTTCATGTATTTCTATATAGTGGGAAGATGGGATGATACTTGCTACAAAAATGCCTTAGTGCGGATTTATTACGCATAAACATACATACATACAAAAATACAGATCACATACAACGCCAAACATTCATTGGTTAATAAATTACTACTACATTTCTACAATCAATTTATAATGCGACAATTTTGTAATCGCTCTATCTTTAAGTTTTTTTAGTTTTTTTGGGTTTTTTTTAAGCGTTTCACCCTAAGCAAGGTGGAAAGCCACTAGGACGCAAGGGATTACAGAAGATTTGGAGCAAGATCAGATAGGAGTGATAGAGGAAAGGATTAGGAGAAGGATAGTGGATAGATCAAGGCAACTGGAGATGTCGATTGGCATTACATTTGAATAGTTGGAGATTTTATATCTCAGGGAAATTGGAATAAGAAAGGGAGTTCCACAGGCGAGAGGTGCGAGATATGAAGCTATTGGAGTAGAAGAGACGGCTACATTTAATAGTTTCGACAGTGACGGGGTGAGAGCGGGATGCCAGCCTCGTGGGGCGCTTGAATTCATGAAGTCTGGGAACCAGCGAATGCAGCTCATCGGAGCAATTACAATGAAAGAATTTGTAAAAAAGACAGAGAGAGGCGACGGCTCGTCTTTGAGAGAGCAACTGTAGACGAGATGCCAGAACAGGGCCAATTATATTGTGTATCCGCCTCTAGAGCTTATCAAGAACCTCGAGGCAAACAAAAGGGTATCCAGACCATATATGGCAGCCGTACTCCAAGTATTCAATTTTGGGAGAAGCGGATCACAGAAGCTTTCTTAAGTCTCCCCAAAGCTCAGTCGCTGATTGGTCGATACACGAGAGGAATATTTTTTCCCACGCAACGATTTGGAGCGTATAGTCCCTTATTTAAGCCAAGATTTTTCTCATCCCAATTAGTAAGAATTCAACTGCCAAACGAATCCACGACAGTTGAAACCATGCGTCAAATTTCTCTCTCTCACACCACTCACATGCTGAACATACCATGTACACACTCACATAAACTTTTCTTACACAGCAATATCTTTCAAGAACAATCATTACGAGACTCTCATGAACATTCATACAGTGAACTTTGAAGCAAATGATTATTTCTCATTGAACATTAAATTAACAGTTAAAGAGGGACAGCTCTTAGTTAATTCAACCATTTCTTACTTGAATGCATGCTTTCCTTCACATCGTCGTTTGATATTGTACATCTTGTTAAATACATATTTTATGTGTAACAATGTCTTTTGGTTATCCTTTTTTACGTGAGCCATTTTTCCTAATCTTAAGTTAAATTAATGTGGTGAAGTCCGCAACAACTTATAACATCATTCAAGTATGTTAATAGTTCTAGTTTAATCAGCATTGACTCTCTCATCAGTATTTCGAATAATTATCATTTAGTATAACTGTCCTTTCGATTAATTTTCATTCAGACAATTTACAATTCTAATAAATGTTTTTCAAATAACTGTTTTCGTACGCTTTTTTTCGAACAATTTTATCGGTAGGATATTGTAAGACATGCAAAATTGCCGCTATATTTCTGTAAAAGATATAAAATATTTAACCTATAGTGGCATTTCTCTATGCAGCAATATATTTTTGGGATTTGAACCAATTCATTGGGCCATGTTTAAATGCAGCGATGCATTGTATGAAATAACGATTTGATGAAATTTCCAAAAACTTTAGTCTACTATAGCTTTGGAATAACTTAGCCTTAAAACGTTGTTAATATGTTTGGTTCGTAATCCTATAAGCTACTTTGCATTTTATTTTGGTAATAATATAATTAGTATGTGTGATGCATGTTTTAAATTGTCCTCAATATTGATTTTGATGTGGGGCCAAAGTTGGGAACACAGAAGGAAAACACGGAACACGGATTAGATGTAAGAAATATATATTAACAACAGGTTACAGAGATAGTGTAAGCGGAGCTTACTATATATTAGTGTCCAATACTGGTAGTCGTACGTGGCTCTCATTGCCTCTCTGTGTCTCTCTCTGTCTAGAGTGTTGTGTCGCATACTTAATATAGACCTGGAAGAGTCTATTGTGTCGGTAGTTCCGGTCTCACAATACCCCCTTTCCAAGAGTTTTCCTTTTGAAAAGGAGAGAAAAAATAAAACTGTTAATACTTTTTTCCTTTTGGGCTTTACGTCGAGCGGTTGAGTAAATTTCCTTTTCCTTCCTGAACGTCGCACTTCAGGAGAGTCTTGGGGCATGTTGAGATCGAACTAGAGATCTTGATGTGTGAGCCACAGCTTTTCGCGAAGCCATCTGGCAGTTTATGTAAAATGCAAGCACCAATGCCGTACTTGCGACTATGATATCGAGACTAGGGTCGTAATGGGTGAGTGGGAGGTCTGAAGTAAGAGTTTTCTCGATCTTCTCGAATGCGTCTTGGCAATCCAGTGTCTATGACCATGGTTTGTCCTTTTTTAAAAATTGTTTGAGAGGCCCTCTCAAATTTTGCATGTTCTTAATGAACTCTTGCTAAAAGTTAGCTAGGCCGAGGAAGCTTTGTAACGCTAGAACGTTATCTGGGGCCGGCATGTTTCTGCTCGCGTTGGCTCGTATTTGATTGGACTTCTTTTTTACGTAGACCGTATGTGCTGCCCACTCGCTGAAATCTGTTTTTGTCAGTGCTCTTTGGTATTTTTATATGTAGACGCTGGGCGTTGCGTTTAAATGCTAATGTAGTAATACCAGCTAAATTTCTCGTTCAACACTGCTGTGGGAACGCGTGGATTTTCTGTGTATTTTTCGTGTACTCTGTTGCTATTGATATGGTGAGAACGAAATTCTCGAATCTTTCTGTCGCTACTGATATGGGACTGGCAAAGTATTGCGGTTTTCGACGTGAATGCGTTTCTCTAATTCTTCGTCGACACAGATGTGGAACTGGTAAGGCATTGAGGTTCGCCGTGAGTGAGTTTCTTGAATTCTCGTCGCCACTGATGTGGGGCCAAATCGGGACCACAGAATGAAAACACGGAACACGGATTAGATGTAAGAAAGATATATTAACAACAGGTTACAGAGATAGTTTAAGCGGAGCTTACTATATGTTAGTGTCCAATACTGGTAGTCGTACGCGGCTCTCTCTGACTCTGTCTAGAGTGTTGTGTCGCGTACTAAATATAGACCTGGAAGAGTCTATTGTGTAGGTAGTTCCGGTCTCACAATAGATTTGCAGCTGGCTTTCTGTCTTATGAAAATAAAGACTGATATAATGTGGAGAAACACTCTAATGCATGTTTTATTGTGTTATTGATACTATTAATTCTGAATAAATCTGACTTCAAATTTTGCGTTTTATTTCGTTACAAAATTACGATCCTACTGGCGGAGAATAATATAAAGTACATTAGTTAACCTACTGTGCGAATTTAGTACACCAGTACGACCAATTTGAGAGAAATACGAACGCAGCCAGGGACATATTTTAAGATATGATGGTGAATTGAGTTGATATTCCGCTCTGATACTAAATAGATGTTTTAACATGTTCTCCGTATCTTCAGAGTATTGTTCCTTAAAGTCATTGGAACATTGGTGAGTACCTGGAAAATAAAGATATCATTTTTCATAGAAAATGCATAAAACTCACTTTCCATCTTAAATCATCTCCGGACCTTTTGTATATTCAAGATAATCTATTCTATTGGATTTAACATGCCTAAATATGTAACTCGTCTGACAGAAATAAATGAATAATACTAAATAAAATAATTAGACAATATCGCTAGACATAAGAAGTGGAAAAAAATTAGTCTGTCCACGTGGATTAAATAAAGACTTAATTAGTTTACTGCTGTAATGTTGTCTTTGTTCAAAATAGACATGAATTAGGAAGTCCATATACTTAAGGAACGGAAGACTAGGGAGAGGAGAATTTAAGAAGTGATTTATCAAATACTCATATATTAACATGTGTAAATACAGTACTACTCAAATCCTACTCTAATATGGCTACTTGCCATATTTATATGTAGGAGCAGTCCATTGTCACAGTAGTAGGGAAGTATGATAAATTCTTCTTGGGAGGTGTTACACAATTTGATATACACATGAGTAATGCCGAAGAGCACAACGACCAAAACATTGTTCAGAATATAGTCCGAGTATATATAATGTAAATAATAAATCTTCATCCTAGAAAACATATATAAGTTTTACTTTTCTGTTAAGATGTTTGCTAAACTGAAGTCATCCCTCAGAATATCATTTCGTATATTGTGCTCTATTCAAGTATTGATGTTTACTAATAAAACACATCAAATAACACAACACTTTCGAACGGGGACTGTTATTAACGACTGGACCATTTCATATTTGTAGACTAATTTATACCACAACTAGTAGAGGCGTAAATCACTTGCAAATTACGCAAAAATATTGTCCAAATTGTTGTCTGAGTTGTGCTTTTGTAATAGCCATCATAATTCATGTGGTGTTCTCCCTCTAAAGAGTATATGTTGGACTCTTCCGCCTACTATATGATCAGTAGGAGAGAAGGCCTTGTTGAACAGTCAAATAGATTGAACGTTGGGTCAAACGACACACACTCACTACTCTTGTAATATTCTTCTTTTTGTACTTATTGTACAATGTATGATATAGCTGCAATACTTGTTTTGTTATTTCATTAACCATTTACTTGGTCACTACATCTTGAATGTTCCCCCAAGGCCTTCTCTCCTACTGATCTTATAGTAGGCGTAAAAATCCAACATAGACTCTTTAGAGGGAGGACACCATAACAATAAACCTATCAAGATTTGAAAGAACAAATTGTATTGTGTAGATTATCTTTGTTCAAGAGTAAGTGGTATTGTATTCATTATATTCAAATTGTATTAACTAATGTCTCTTGTTCAAAGATAATTCGCATTCTGTGCTCTAATTCTGGAAAAGGTCTCTAATCTAAAGGGAAGTACTGACTTGAAAGCTGATTATGTTATTATTTTAGTCTACTCTACGTCTTAATATCAACGTCAAAATCGATTGCTACAGATGTTTAAAGTACATGGTTCGTTTCATAGTTTTCCTGCTATCCCAGAATGCTACGGTTTCTTGTTATGTCCGTGTGACCACGTTGGCTAATGAATTTGTAGCGAGAATTAAATTTCTACATTATATATCGGAATCAAATTTATCGACCGCGAACTTGAATTAAGCCTGCTGCTGCACCAGGAAAACAAGGAAATCATCTATCATTTTTGGCAACAAGACCTGCTGACCTCTTGAAATAAAATCTGTCAACCTATAAACATGTCACACCAAATTTAGTTATCGTTATGATCGTTTTTTTAACTATGCATCTGGTAGCCGAATATGAATTGAAACAAAGATACTTTTTGACAACACATTCACATTCGAACCAATGTGTACTGATGTCCGCGGTCTCTCAAGTGCAAAGAACAATTTACAGATTAGCTTTCTTATTGTGCTTCGATAATGAAATCTTCCTTTATTTCCGTGTCAGAATTGTTTATCTATTCTATTTAGCATCTTGTCAGAGTTGTCTCACTTTTCCCCAACGATATTTTTAAGAGAACAATTTCAGCCCCAGAACTAAATAAAAAATAACTATATTCAAATATCAAATTATATATCAAGTGTCTACCTGATTACGATCATTAAGATTTCTCGTCGGTTTTAATATTTAAAACTGAATAATGCATGTCGTCGTGTAGCGATTGGATTAAATCTTGAATATTAGCATTCCTAGTAGCGATATATGATGATGCTCATTAAACAAGCGTGTAAAGAAAGACAAACATTTTTGATAGTGTTATGGGGTCCCCCACCTTTTTCATATAAGTGGACTCTACCAGTGTTACATGGAATGCTGCCGTTAAATACCCAGAGTTAGACAGGCAGTGAGATTGATATAGTAAGAAGACTGAGATTGTGATTGAGTTGGAGGTAGAGTAATAGTGTGAGGTAACCGATTGCAGAAGTCAGTTAGTTATAAGCACGTTGACTCTAAGGAAGTCCTAGTTCGAGACAATATATATCTATATGTTATTGCTACTAACCGCGTTCCTGGATTTACTAACAGTATTACCCTTTGTATTATTGTAAGTACATTTTATTTCTTATATTTAATTCTTGCGTTTGTCATTCATTAGAGACGGAATTTCATCTCAGAATCCACAACAGATAGCTTCCACATGATTATTATTTTCTCTTCTCGCTAATTACTGCATCCTCATCCTGGGTAAGACGATGAACTACGTCCAACAGCATGGCCTCAGGTCAGGAGGTTTTGAGAAGCGTGGAACCACATCTTAATTGCTGTTGTTCCCAGGTCCACCCTGACCAGGGGTGGTGGCATATGCTACGGTCCCAGATATGGGCGCATTAAATTTTGAAAAAATAAAAATACAAACAAAATAAAAATCTTATCGGCATTAAATAACACATTGATATTAATATGCCACAAAAGAAAAAACAAACCAAACTATATATATATATATATATATATATATATATATATATATATATATATATATATATATTTAAATATTATATTATTAGCTATACATTTTTTAAAAAAAAAATGAAATGTTGTCGGCATTAAATAACGCATTGTGGTTGATAGGCCGTATAACAAGACAAAAAATCTTCCCGCTAATTAATGTTTCTGTTCCTAATTCATTCACTCCCTGTAATCCCTTGTGCCATTGCCTTGCATAGGGTGATATCGATGTACAAATGATGATTGTAATTCAAGTTTGTATTTACTGATATTGCACGTTTTTCTATTTGGGAACCCATTGGTACGCCACTTTCTACTTAAACTCTTATTTTAAGCTAATGGCACGAAACCCACATGTAATGTACACTGTCAAACATTCTGTATTTGCTGATTCCTGTGACTATTTCATTTGTGAGTTAACATGAACGCTGACAATTGATAAGTTTCAGAAAATAATATTCGTCTTTTTTCAGAAGAGTCTCAAATGTTGAAATGCATTCAAGGAATGTGAGCTTGCAGTATTTGTACTTCATAAGGGTATTTTTAAAGAGGTTTTTTCAAAACTTTTTGTCTGACAATTATGAACGTCCGCCTCCTGTTTTATACGAAGAAATGTTTAACTGCCACTGGCTTAAAAGAGTTAAGCATATATTCTGAGTTTCTGGAGTAAGTATTCGGGCCTCGACATTTAGAAGATAAATTGTGAGATAAATAGGATTAATGTACTTGGATTATGAATGTAGAGCAACTTTTCAAAACTTATTTAAAATATTTTTGCATTAATTTTAGTTTCGCATATAATTATAATTATATAATTAGTAAGAGTATCTCAGATAATTGTATGTATTTCGATTATGAAAATCGATTTTTGAACTTAAAGGAATATTTCCCTTCGTATTAATAAATATCTCCTTTAATGTAAATGTCATTACTTTTAAAATGTATTTTGTTTTCAAATATATATATATATATATATATATATATATATATATATATATATATATATATATATATATATATATATAATATTTTATTCCCTGTATTGATTTAGTTGAAATTGATTAAAAAAATACAGAAAAGCTTGCGACAAAAGTCAAGTATTAGCTTGAAAACACGAGTCATGTGCTTATTTAGACTCGGCACATTTTGACTTTCATATATGACGTCAAACTCGGTAAATTTTATACGACGACGTCTTGAGGTCAAAGATAAAAATTATATTTGAGCGAGTGAATCCTTTGAGTGAGTATCTTTGTTTAAACGTTGTAGACATGCACTGTCGGACCACAATCTAATTACTTTACCAAATAACAGAAAGAAAAAAAAACAACTGAGGTTTTTGATCAGCAATATCAGAAAGATAGGATAATATATTTGAATTAGAAGAGAAAAATTCTCACAGTCAAACGGATGATGTTCCAACCTCTTCAAATAAATAGTTATGAAGAAACACCCACATCAATACTAGAAATAGCAATCACAACTACAGGCCACAAGAAACCTCTTATCTCAATTTTTTAACATAATTATTTAATACATTTCAACTGAGAGAAATAATTGCTGATCAGTCAATATATGTTGAATGTTTCCTTATAAAGAAATGCTAATATTACTATTACCATAACCATGTGTTTTTAATATTTATCGGTAAAAAGAGGGTCAATTTTTTAACAATCAGGAATGTGAGTCTCAACCTGGCAAGGAGGTTCCCAAATAGCGTCCAGTTGGCAGACAAAAAATAATGTGGGTTGTAACTGAAAACATGTTCCCAGATATTCACGGTACACTGATGGGTATTTATTGAGCACAGTTTTCGTACTTGAATCAGCAGCCAATCAGGATTCGCAGAATAGGCTTGCATGGGTATCAGAATGGAAACTCCCAGGCTGCCATAATACATCTACCAACTTGACCAGTTTAACAGTTCTGTAGTCAGATTCAACTTCCATTACAGTCAGGTACTGTCTCTTGTTATTACCAAATTCTTCACTTGCTTAGTAAGACTCAACTTCTATTACAGTCAAGTATTATCGTTTGCCACTACTAAACTCTACAAGTTTGAGAAAATTTTTAATTTAACGTGAATTAAAATGATGCAAGATTTAAAAAGTCACCGCGTATAACACTTCTAACATTCATATTTACTATTAACTGTCAAGTGGTAATATCATGATTCCATTTCAGAATTTTCAATCATATTTTCTTTCGGCGACAATCTCACCATAACATCAAACCTGTGTCACAGAAATAAAATGAGATTAATTGGTTAATTTAGTAGAATGTGATAGAGTATTCTTGCGAATATTTTTTTTGCTTTAAATCGATTGCATTCTTTAAACATAGCAACGCTTTTGCCTTAAAATATCAATGTACGTCTCTGTTGGTATACAGACAAATATGTAGATATGAAATGAACATACATCATGTGATACCAGATTAGTATCACATATTAGTTCTAAAGAAAATAATATATTACTCATTCTTCAAATATTGAATTATTTTAACGAAGACAAACAATTACATGTTTCAACCAACGACGTCGTTGTACTTAATCAAATGATCTCAGAAACAAGTTCAACACATAATGGAATAACACAAGTGCCACCAAAAACTAGATTGAGGTTTTACACAAGGATACAAAAATATGATCAGGTACACTATTCTGCATTATATGCAATATTATGGCATTCATAGTCATGCTTTTAATATTTTATGCGGGGGTTGGTTCCACGGCCATCTATCTAAATGTATTAAGTATAGAACATTTTCCATAAATAGAATTCAATACGGTACAATTTCACCTGATCGATACTATCATGGAATGATGGAGCATTTTATTTTGATATAATAAAAAAAAACTAGGAACTACTCTCCTAATATTTTAAAACTTGGGAACCTGTTTTATGCTTCGGCATTTTTCTTAAAAGGGTTTTTACATTGGTTACTTAGTAAATTAAGCACTATTTCAGAAAGGAAAAGCGAGAAAATATCACTTATTTCCATTTAACTTTTAAATAGGTTCACACAAAACACACTATACTATATATATATATATATATATATATATATATATATATATATATTTGTGTGTGTGTGTGTATATATATATATTTATATATATATATATATATATATATATATATATATATGTAGTCATTCACTCCTGCAGTTCACTGCTCAAAAAGCAGGTACTTTTCTTCTGAAAAATTGCTTTAAGCCACCATGGTTACCAAAATCAGTTGAGGAACCTTACTGAAAAATAAAACAATGTACAATTCAGTGTGTCTGAAAGTCTTATTTTTTAAAATATTATTATCTTTCAAAGCACACACATATATACATATATATATATATATATATATATATATATATATATATATATATATATATATATATATATATATATATATATATATATATATATATATATGTATATATATATATATATATATATATATTCATATATATATATATAGATATATATATATATATATATATATATATATATATATATATATATTCATATATATATTCATATATATATATATTCATATATATATATATATTCATATATATATATATATTCATATATATATATATATATATATATATATATATAAGACAGACACACTCACACAACACATTGCTGTATATACACGCACACACAGACATATATCATCACTTCAAACTTTATTTTAGTGGATACGCATATTTGAGTAGACGTTCCGTCTATTTATTTATATATTAAACATTTTATTTACTTATTGTCATCTAACGATTGAATATTCTAGGAAAATATGCGATCTCCAGCAGTATTCGATCCTTGGGAGGAGAAACAATCTTTAGATTCGACACAACACATATCAATCAAAGCCGAATATTTTCTTTTATATCTAATTCCTTCAAGCATTCTCGAAAATGTGTCTGTTGAGTTTCGTTTCCGAACCTGACAAAAGCAATTTCTAAAGTAGTAATTGACCTATTTATTTATTACTCCAACTGATTTTATCACTTAAAAGTTAATTTTAGTGAATATACATATTGTAGTCGACACTTGGTTTGTTCCTTGATCAGTTTATTTATTTATTTTCGTTTAACAGTCTGAATGCTCGAAGATCTCATTAAAGTAAAATATGCGCTTTCTGGTAGAATTCGAACCTGCGTTCCCATTATTGTTGAAGCATCCGTCGTTAGACGTGTTCTATATCGACCTATTCAGCTAAGCTTGATCTAGTTTAAACCAAACCACTGCGAAACAGCCTCAGCGACACCAGCTGAATGAAAATCACGATTCCATGACATAAAGAGTGATCAGTAAAACTGTTACATCCTTTAGCGAAGATTTCGTGTTGTCCATGCAACCTCCTGCTTCCACAGCAAATTTAATTCGTCCCGACAACTTCCGCTAAATGCAGCACTTGGTTGACGATTAACTCTATTTGAGGAATCTTTTATATATCGAGAAATGTCACTCCGGAAACAGTCATGGATAATTTACGACATAGTCCTAAATAGACCAGACAGAATTAAACAACACAAAGCATTTGTCGATTCGTTTTATGGTTAGTTCAGAAGACCACGAAATATAAATTCTCTACATAGAATATTACCTAACACATGTCTAAAAGAGCCGCACGCATTTTAGAAAATTATATTTTATGTTTCCATTTTATTCAAGATTACCATAATGCAACTCCTTTGTGTTTGTTGGAGTCAAGAATGGCTCATTTATATCTCTATCGAGGAGGCTAAGACTCACAAAGAAGGGGACAACTGTTTAACCTATGTCAACATTTTGGCATTTGACAAAGATATAACTACTGTTTTGATACCACTGGAAACTAAATCTGTTTCAACGTTTTAGACATTATTGCACGCCAGACATATGACTATTGATTGTACAGTGTAACCCGGATATAAGAGACCCGGATATAAGAAAAACCCGGATATAAGAGAGATTTCCTCTGGTCCCAAATTAGAGCCTGTGTTATTGTAAATAAAATAGACCAAACACGGATATAAGAGAAACTCGGATATAAGAGACTTCTTCTCCGGTCCCGACAACTCTCTTACACTGTACGATATATTGAAAAATCAAATAACCTGAAATATTTTGGCATGCCGTAGAACAAACTTAAAGTACTGTAAAGCAACTGCGTAATATCCAATGCAATTTATTCTGATGTTATATACTTTTTACGTGAACACAGTAATGATTTTACGAAAATAACTGTTAACAATGCTAAGTTTTGAAAATTGACAAACATTTTATGTGCTCAGAATAATTATTGCTCTATTATTTAGTTTTTTCTCCATAATCCAATCAGTTTTATTTTTTAGATAATGCTGATCATACGTTAAGTGTGATAACGAACAATTTGATTTCTGTGTTTCGTTTCCGTCTAGTATGTGAGCAATCATATTTCCCCATATTTTCGTTTTCCTTGCATCCTTTAGAAGATGTTTTTTCGCTATCACTACCAATCACTGATCTGTCATGCATTTGCACAAGTCTGTTAGGAAGTATTTTCACAGCTTTCCTCTGTTACTGTTGCCTTCACATTTTCTAAATCCACTTTCCTCATTATGTGCTCTTTAATATCAAACTGTCTCTTTCAAATTCTATACATATGTGTTCTTTTTTACTTCCAATTTCTCTAAATCTTCGTCGATGTTCAGATTGTGAGTCCATTTTATTTTGAGCATCCTGGATAAGACGTTAAAGTACATCCGCATCCTGGGTAAGACGATAAACTACGTCCAACAGCAAGGCCTCTAACCAGGAGGATTTGAGGATCGTGGAACCACCTCTTAATGTCTGATGTTCCCAGGTGTGGTAGCACCTGTTACGATCCCAGCTACGGGCAAATAGTTAACTATTACCGGCAATACATTTTTGAAAAAAAAAAACCCAAAAAACTATTAACAGCAATAACATTTTGAAGGAAAAATATCACCAGAAACAGATTTTTGCCAAAACAAAATATTACCAGCAGTAAAAAAAATGCTGTCGGCATTAAATAACCCAATGAGGTTGATATGCCGTAAAACAAAATAAACCAATCCAAACCAATCTGAACATACTTTTTTAGAAACTCATTCTGCTTTAAGACTCTTCTTCATCTGGGATGAGGCTGTGCAATATTCTCTGACATATGCGTGTATCGATATACTAAATGTTTATTAAAATTTACTTTGTTTTTAACAAAAAATCGTGTTTCTTTGTAATTTTCTTAATAGGAAAATGATATAAGACATTTGCTATACCAAATGCACCATTGAAATACCGTATCGTATTTCACGTTGTCTCTTAAAACATCTGCTCCCTTTACCACAGCCGTGTCGTAGCTTCCCTCTCTCTCTTCAAAAAGTATTTTCACGCCAACTGGACCGACGAACTACTTTCGCTGGTTCACAGACTACATGAATTTAAGCGAGCTACAACACCGTCATCACCGTCTCACCCTATCCCGGCCCAAACGGTTTAATGTAACAATCACTTCCACTCAAAGAGCTTCTTGTCTCGCACTTCCCGTCTGAGAAGCTACCTTCCTCTTAATTGCTTCCCCGATGACTATAATCTTCAAATCGACATCTGACACCCTGAGCTTGTTCCCTGTCCTTCTCTCTATCATTTCCTCAAACACTCATCTTTATTCTTGTTCTCAATCCACTGTAACACCTTGCGTGCTAGGGGCGTTCCCGCTTTGCTTGGGGTGAAATTCTTTATAATAATATATATATATTTCAATTCTTGTATTTGCTTGACTGTGGTTATTCCAGTTCGGATTTCGCATCATAGGCTGTTTCTTTTGCTGACAATCATATATTACGTATTCTTAATATTGATATTTAAACCTATCTTTGAAAAAATCATTTACAATGTTATGTTGACATCATACTAACTATGGAAGTCTTGATAATTTAATTATCCCATTAAATACAAGAATATGTTAACCCAAATAATTCATAACGTAGGTATAACTCCGTAAGCTAACTTTTTCTCTAAATATTTTCATGTTGATTGTTTTGCCTTCCTTTTTGGTATCTCAACTTTAGTCAAACGCACTAATAGATTGATAGCTAGTTTTCATTCATTTTCATTTGGCGTAAGTTCTATGCTAACAGTGTCTTCTCTTCAAATTCTCCCTTGTATAACTCTCTTCCGGCTTCATGTTTTGATCTTCAAAAATTTAAACACCAAATGTCAATCGTTAAATTCCTTCTTTTTAATTCCCGTTATTTTATTGTTCTCTCTTCTAAATATTTTTTCTTTTTCTCATATCCTCTCACACTCTGTAGACACATGTATCTCAGTGACTTTATTGCCTTGCTCGAATTGTAATGTCGAAAAGAAAGTGGGAAAAATAGTTAAAAGCGTTTGCAATATTTTCTTAAGCTATCTTTGTGGAGTGTTGTCTGGCATTGTCTTGTAAAAAGCAATTTGTGGACATTTGCATCGGCCACTTTTACAGCAATGTAGATTAATGTATTGAATATCTCGTGTGGCATTATGTGATCACACTGATATTTGCTAAAGAAAGGTATCTTGGTTTTTGAGTGGCGCAAATCTAGATTTGGCATTTTTGGCATTTCGGACTGATCAATCTCTGACTGCCACTGAATTTGAGACGTTTCCAATATTTTTTTATGTAAATGAGTTTGATAAATGTGAGCTACAAATAAACTGAACCACAAACGATATATCCTTCTATGAAGAACTGGTTCATTCGACCGACCCGTGTTCTACATCAGCATTGTATGACGTTATAATCTTAAGTCCTCATGAGAAATATCTGTTCAAATTTATGAATACATTCATGAGAGAAAAATAATATATGTAATATATAAAAAGGCTGATTAACGGTACACTATTCTAAAAGTCTTATGTATATTCAAAACTTCTAGAAATATTACATTTATGTTTAAAATAAAAATTAATTAGCATTATATTCTAGCTACCGAAGAAGTAAGCGAAACAAATATAGTTTCTATTAACTGTGTACGATACATATTTGTTAATGTCCCAAAATTACAAAGATCAAGAAGAACGTAAATTAGAAGGCTATATGATGAGATACATATGAGTATTGAAGATGGAGGTAACAATTTCAGATTATGATGTTATTTAGGAAAGATATCCTTTAACATTTAGCCCTATACTTAAATATGCTTACATTGTAATTGTCAGGAATTCATCCTCATGGGAATCTGTTCCACAAATAAATGGTTCTTGACAAGATCTTTGAATAGAGCTTCCATATTTACTAATCGAATTTAAATGGATCTGGCATAGTTCGTCTCATTGTATGTGGCATAGTTAGTCTTAGCTCTGAACGTCAATTCGGTGGAATAATAAATGAAGCTCAGAACATCTTACTGAAGAATTATAGAAGAACAAGAGGCTTTTGGTGTTACGGGAATGGACGATGAAAAATAATTTATCATAGACAATGCGGTGTAGTCATTTTAAATTGTATAGAATTTGGAAATAGAAAACAGCGGATATTCTCCTCATTTATGACTGCAGTATTCAATTTTCGGTATGATTGGGTTGTTTTAAAGATAGAATAGATCAGAGTTAAGTATTTACTGGGCCGAAACAACGAACCGACATTTTCACCAAATTTTTGATCAGTTCCACTTCAAGTCACAAATAGGCTTGAGTCACAACAGCTTTTTAAATTAACTTCAATTAGAGGAAAATACATCATCAGGATAGGCGAAAATTCAGATTTTCTTCGGTGATTATGGAAAGTCATTAGCTTAGATTTAGAGTTTTTGAATGTTACAAGCACTTCTTATTGCATTGAACTGTTCGAAGGAGAGATCAGAGAAGCACTCAAACTCTGGTCATGTAGATTTTTGGACATACCCACATATGTATCATCTGCATAGCTTTTCGTTAACGATTTGTGCAAGTTCCTAGGCATATAGTTAATATAACGCAAAGAGAGCATGCGAACGAAACGATGTGCCTGCGGAAAACTCGCATTGATTTCCTAAACTTTAGATGACAGGAAGTTAACAATGATATTCATAGACCTACATTTTAGGAAGGACTTGATAATTGCGATAACAGAGAGATTCCATAGTTAAAGATGTTGTGTAACAAATATGAAAATATGATTGTTAATGTTAAGGCATGAGAAAAAATATTTGTTTAACACAGAAAATATACTTAGTGAGATGTGTGTGTTTGTGTGTGTGGGTGGGTGCGCGCTCGCGCGTCTGCCTATGTCTGTATAGTCATCTATAAAGACAGACATATGCATATAGGTTTGCTGTGCGCGTATATTTATGTTAATGGAACCATCATGTTTAGTACTGAACAGGAGTCACTAAAGGTATTAACATTATATATTACAGGATGACGTTTATCTTGAATTCAAAGTCTTGCTGAATATTTAAGTTTTAATTGATGACAAACTGGACCAAACATATTTCGGGAATCGATGTATGTAATTACATTGTAAAAATAAAGAAACCGGTGATATTTCAATAATATTAAAGTAAAGAATAACCTTTTTTTTAATGTGGCAAATAAGCAACAAATGACACGTGTATTTGCCTTTCGAAGTTATTTAATATTAATCAAAATATAGAGCCATTAATGACTGAATACATACACACACACACACACACACACACATATATATATATATATATCTACACACACACACACAAACACACACAAACACACACACACACACACACACACACACACACATATATATATATATATATATATATATATAAAATATATACATATATATAATAAAAATATAGTTTTTATAATGCTATATTTATTGGATAAAATGAACAGTATCAGATAGAACATATGTAAATACAAAGGTGGTCGTTGAGGTTAGAGTCAGTAGTCTGTTTGATCGTTAAATGCAGTTACAAGGCCATCATGAATCATGAAATAGACTTTCGCCGCTGAGTGTTGAAATCAATGTCCACACACACACACACACACACACACACACACACACACACACACACACACACACATATATATATATATATACGTAGTTTTTGAATTTATTCATTTTATCCTTTATAGACAATGCAGTAAATCAAGATATGTATTATTTTTTGCTTTATACCTTTGTGTCTGCTATCAGGTGGGTTTCTGTATATACAAATAATTGAAAAAAAAAAACATATTTGCAAAAATGTAGTCCTCTTACAGTCACAGAATCATGCACTTTTATATATATTATTTTTATTTATATTTTCGCGCTTAGGTAAATATCTACTCTAGTCAGATTGTCACGCAAATAAAACATTTCTTATGGCTGATCTCGACTTAAGAAAACAGATAGAAGAATATAATCGTCTCGAATCTTTGTTTTAAACTGCCAATGAATAATTCACCTCCATTATGCGTCCAGTCATTTTTCCCTTTGACATTTGCAGAGAATGATATAAGAGATATCGTCAAATTCCTCACACACAAAATTAAAAAAAAAAAGACATTCAGATTTTACAGCGCTTCCCCACTCATGTATACAAGTAAAATAGTATGTGATAGTATCGTTCCATAATCTAACGCCGAACTGATCTTTTCTCAAAGCGATAGGAATTATGGTCGCTCAAGACAGATGTAGATTTAAAATATCTAAATTCTAAGAAAATCAAGTTTATTTTTTTTGTAAATCTATACCCGCACGCACGTACGCGTTTATATATATATATATATATATATATATATATATATATATATATATATATATATATGTATAAAAAGAAATATAATGTAGTGGTTCCAACGAGAGAAAAGTATGTATATTAAAGAGAAGAGAGGTGCCGCAAACGTTTTTGTTGTAAAATGTGGTTTATTTAGAAAAAAAATATTATGCTTTATTTTAATAATTTTCGATATGAGATTTCTTTTTCGTTTGTGTTGGTAAAGAAATTCAGATTACCAACACACAAAGAGAAAATATCTCATATCGAGAATATTTAACTGTTTGTGAGGAAAAATTAATTATTTTAATAATATGTGGAAATATCCACTTTTACCTGAAGACGGTCATGAGACCAGAAACACGTGTCGTAAAAATTATGTAAAACAAAGCATAATATTTTTTTTCTAAATAAATCCACATTACAACCAAAAACGTTTGCGGCACCTCTCTTCACTTCTTTTTATATATATATATATATATATATATATATATATATATATATATATATATATATATATATATATATATATATATATATATATATATATATATATATGTGTGTGTGTGTGTGTGTGTGTGTGTGTGTATCTATATATATATATTTCTATATATATATGTTAAAAGTCTGTATATAAATATATATATATATATATATGTGTGTGTGTGTGTGTATGTATATATATATATCTATGTATATATATATATGTATATATAATTATTTATATATTATATGTGCGGTACTTATTAGAAAGCGCTCAATATCATTGATAGAGATAACATATTTGTCTGATGATCGCAAAAGCGTGAAACACATGGTCACAAACTGACATCAATCCAACCAAATCTCTCTCTCTCTCTCTATATATATATATATATATATATATATATATATAAACTGATTTAAAATATGATTTCTTCGCTACACATGAATTACCATGTTTCAAAACCGTAGCTAAAAACTTCAAATTTTATTATATAATTAAATTAAAAAAATATTTC
The DNA here is from genome assembly GCA_903632075.3 of Acanthosepion pharaonis. Classification (NCBI taxonomy): domain Eukaryota; kingdom Metazoa; phylum Mollusca; class Cephalopoda; order Sepiida; family Sepiidae; genus Acanthosepion; species Acanthosepion pharaonis. Next base: position 2,294,000 of record CAHIKZ030000125.1, on the reverse strand, counting down.
TGTTTCCTCTTCAAGCCAATTTTGGAATAACTTATTTTTAGATTTAGAAATAAGTTATTGCAAAATTCGCTTGAAATGTACAGAACTAATGCTTTTAATTTAATTATTGCGATCTCAGTTAAGAGTAAATTTCATGTTTTTTTATACGTTGTTACAGCAAACCTATGTTTTTCATTTCAGTGTTATGTTTTTCCGATTTTGATCGTCTAAACATGTATCACGCTTGGCACATAACTGGCTGATGTTGGCCTGGTAACGGAGTATCGGAAAAAATTCGGGTCGCAGATTTATATTTTGGCAATATTCTTTCACACCGGTAACATGCTTTTAATCATATTATCAACTTGCATATATATATATATATATATATATATATATATATATATATATATATATATATATATATATATCTGTGTGTGTGTGTGCGTGTGTGTGTGTGATAATTTTCAATTATACACACATATATATGTGTGTCTTGCGTGTGTGTGTGTTAGTGTGTGTATGTGTGTGTGTGTGTATTATTGTTGTTAACTTCTCAATTATAACATTATCATTTATTAAGACACCAAATTTCTTCCTGACGTTCTTTGTCTTATAATATAATAGAGTTGTCTACGATATCCTCTCGAATAGAGTAATATTTTTTTTCAATTATTTTTTCTGAAAATACATTTTTCTGTCTATGTCTATTAGAATCATACAAATTACTTTTCTTTTGTTAATTTCCAGTTTTATGTTTGCAGAAAGACCTAATTAGAAGCAACCTCCTAGACATATTAATGAAACATTTTTACTTGTTACTAAAATAGTTTATTGGATTTTTTTCTCTCTGTTTCATTCATTTAGATTGTACAGTACAATTTTCGATAATATATATCATATTCCAATAATGTGCAGGTGTAGACGTATCGATTCATGGCTTGTGCTTAAAATTAATGGAAGCATCTCACACTTTTAAAAAATATTAATTCAACAAATGTTCGTCTTTATCGATGAGAGCCAGCTACACTTTACGAGATCCTTCGATTGTCTCATTTCTAGTTAGCATGTTGTCTGTCAACTAAAAAAAACAAAAAACAATCTATGTTTACGTCGCTTCACTCTCTATTTTTCATTAAAAAAAATATTTGTGAAAAACATGTCAGGCGCCAGTTTATTTTTATTTTTGTTCTAATAAGAAATTGTCAGTCATTTTTTCCCAATCTCAGAAGCTCTGTCCTCACCTGGGTGTGATGTGTACTTTCTTGTGCGCATTGAGGAGGCACGGTGGGGTAATGGATAACGGCTTGGATTGAGGAATCGGAGAGCCGAGTTCGAATTCCCGTCGAGTCCATTACATTCACTTGCTAACACCCTTGGGAATGGTGTGAATCCTCTTTCTTCTCACCCCAGCTATGGGTAAATAGCAGGACAGACTGTGTTCTATAGCCTTGCATGGCAACTGGTCTAGGAGAAGGAAAACTCTGAATTCAAACTTGCTCTTAGAGGAGGGTGAATGGAGTCTCTCTGAGCCTTGGTTGGCAATCCATTTAGTGTTGGTGTCACGATAAAAAACACCCTTGATAGCCCTAGCGAAGCATCAAGAATTCAGCTATTTGACAAGATTATGAACTAAACCAATCAAAGTAATGGTGTGTTCAATCTCGGCTGAGGCCGCATCATGATGATGATGTGTGAATCATATGCCTTTTCATATTTCCCTATATATATATGTATATAAATTAAATGGAATAATAATAATAATAAAAAAACGAAAGAATATTAATCTACAACCCAGTGTGTCTAATGATTTTAATTTTTTAATTTTTAATTTTCTTATTGTTCAAAATATATATATATATATATATATGTATTATTTTCTAAAGATTAGATGCTTCATACCATATGCATTGAATTTTATAATTACGACAGCGCCACTACATATTGGTGACAAATTTAATTCTGTAAATATATTTAATATTGTAGTTGAATAATTTTTCTCTTTGTGTTGGTTATAGCTATTATGAATCATTGAAGTAAACGTTATGACAAACAGAGAATTGTATGTACATTCTCCAAAATCCACATACACCCTTGTACAAAATAAATGAAACAAAAGGAATAATTCCGTTAATTTTTACTATTTCCAAAGAAACATAACCCAGTGCACGTGTTAGTACTTCGTGTGTCCATTCCACGAAGTCGTTCCTTGAAGACTGGGCACATTTGGATTTAAATCAGAAGAGTTTCTAGTCCTGTCTATATTACATTGATTTGCTTACTGTTAAGACTTGCCAGTGTGCCATGACAGGGCTACAATTTTTATACGCTTCCTTGGAGTAACATTCATCTCCAATACCTACAAGTGAAACATTTCGAACAGTTTATAAACTATGATATATAACTGTTGTCTGTAATACCCAATAATATAAAAAATATAGCGTCTGTGGACAACCTAAGTAAGACGAAAATTTAAACATTCATGTATAGATTCATAAACATAGTGAACGTTATAAACGGTAATTACAATTATATTAAATACGATTACAGCTACAAGATAGATTTGGAAATTGAGAGTGGTTTTCACGGTATTTACTCTGTCCTCCCCCAGGTCGAGAGTGGTTTTCACGGTATTTACTCTGTCCTACACCCCAGGTCGGGAGTGGTTTTCACGGTATTTACTCTGTCCTTCCCCAGGTCGAGAGTGGTTTTCACGGTATTTACTCTGTCCTCCCCCAGGTCGAGAGTGGTTTTCACGGTATTTACTCTGTCCTTCCCCAGGTCGAGAGTGGTTTTCACGGTATTTACTCTGTCCTCCCCAGGTCGAGAGTGGTTTTCACGGTATTTACTCTGTCCTCCCCAGGTCGAGAGTGGTTTTCACGGTATTTACTCTGTCCTTCCCCAGGTCGAGAGTGGTTTTCACGGTATTTACTCTGTCCTTCCCCAGGTCGAGAGTGGTTTTCACGGTATTTACTCTGTCCTCCCACTAGGAAGAGATGTGACACAAGGTCTATTTTTAGGTGGGGACCTAAGCGCGTACACCCTGGACATTCCCCTCAGCCCCCGCAACCGTTGGTTGCGCTGGCCTCGGTGCGAGCACCGATCCCTCCCTCTTGTGCAATGGGAGGGCGCGGCCTCGGGCAGCTGTTCCCCAGGGCTGGGCACCTCTTCAGTATAATTTTCTCAGTTGCCCCTCTGTCCTTTGACAGAGAAGCCCCTGACGGCACAGTGCCCAAGGACAGAGACGCAACTGAGAGATGATAAGTTGATGTGTATCTACTCAAAAAGTGTAAGGTACACATTTATACATTACGGATAATTTCTCATTACCGATAATTTTCAAATTGCTCTGCCAAACGTGTAAATATATATTATTGCTAATAGTTAAAACATATTTATAAAAGTTAAAGAAATGAATACATTTGCCATTGCTGTTATTATATTATCTTTTGCTCTCAATTCCATCACTAATTCAACAGTCACAATATAAAAACACACCAATTTACATTGATTATATTAGGACTATTTCGGCTGTTATGCCTTCCTGGCTTCTTCGGCTGTGTATCGATCTGGGTGACCTGCAAGGAATTCTGAAGTGAACCCTTTATTTAATCAACGGGGATAGACTATGCTCGTTACACTGCTCATGCTTAGGTATACCGAATAGTTCTTATTTTTATTATTTAGCATTTCCACTGAGTACAGTCGATCGTTTAGATTAAACTCAACATTTCCGTAAAGCCAAGATTTTACTCACTTGGCCATGGTCCCGCATGAAAATCTTTTGAGATAAACTTGGAGATGTAAACATTATTTCTGCAACTGCTGCTGGATGTTTTGATTGCTGTTTCTGCGTTTGAGGGGTTGCTGCCCTTTGTCAATCTTTCTTTCTTTATTCACGGCTCCCATATTGTATTTATGTCTATGCTAAAACTACTAAGGAGGAGCTCATAACCTAGCATATGCAGCGATTGTTTCAGATATTTAACTCTCCAGTATTCTTCCTTGTCCACTTCATTCCAAAGGGTCTGCGGACAATCGTTTCCCTCCATACATAATCAGCCATGCCGAAATGTGCGCCGGCGGAGACGCTGTATTAAAAACAAAAAAGATGAGGATAATAGTCCAAATATAAACAGTGTTTAAAGAGAGGGCTTGGAAGAAATATTAATTCTCCCTTTCACGTTTTCTTACATGATGGGCATTGTTTAATTCATGACATAACAACAACGATGTTTCACGAACGGAATGGAATGGCTTAAACGAAAAGGAATGAAAAACATGCTTTGTTCTCAGAGAGGCTATTATAATACTAAGACATGCATAAAACAATATATATATATATATATATATATATACGAATATAGACCAGTATATCATATATTAATTAACTGATTTAAAATATGTTTTCTTCGCTACACATGAATTACCATGTTTCAAAAACCGTAGCTAAAAACTTATATATATAACTATAAACACAGCAAATTATAAGGAGTAACAAAAAAGGAAATTTCTTACACATAATTTGAAGATACCCCTTACATGAATAATCCATTTAGAAGAGATTCTTCTATCTCACAAAAAGAAACGGCACCATAAGCCCTTAAGCTGCTGGAGTAAGCAGATTTAGTCAAACCTTGTGTATTTTGGCCCAGGCAAGAAAAAGCAGCCTTAAAGTTTAGTTGCTGTCACAATACTGAAAATATAGCTGCCGCTTTGGTCACTGTATGTAGTAACGGCAGGAAGCGGCTGTCATGTAAACGACGAGATTTATCACCGCTGAAGTAAGATAAGTGCCTTCTGTATCCCCACGAGGGTAAATAATGAATCCTCATCCCAGTAATTCAGACAAAATAATACATAAATGTTAATTTTATGTTACTATGAATTTGATAAAATTTAAGAAAATATGGCCAAATCATCAGCCTTTAATCTAGTTAATACCAAAATATGTATTTCATGCATATGTGGGATATATATATATATATATATATATATATATATATATATATATATATATATATATATAAATGACTCACCTGTTAACTTTACATGATTTTTTTCGCCTATTATTTTTCGGGTCAATCTAATTTTTAATCTTATTAATATAATGACCCCTTCCTGACCCCCCAGTAAAAAAGTTTACTCACCCTAAGGTATTCTATTGATAATTATAATTTTGGATATAAATGAGATTTAGGGAAAACCTCAGTGCAAAAAAAGTGACTCATTTATTTCCTGCAACTAGTAAGAAATAGAAACATAACCGAACAGCTTTAATAAAGAATAATAGAGTTATAATTTATTTATAATAGGTAATATAGTTCAAAATATTTAATAATCTATGGGTCCTCCTTTATTTTGAATAACCTTTTCAACCTTTTTGGCATTGACTTCATTAGGTTCTGGCAAATCTCATCTCTAAGCATTGAATTCCATTCGGATATGAAATTCCCAATCAAATCCTAATTTTTGCTTAACTGCTTTCTCGTGAGCCTGTAATTTATAATGCTGTTGTGAGTCCGTAACGTACCTACAACATGGACTCTTCCCGGACTCTATAAACTATGCGATATAATACTCTAGGAGAACAGGAGGAAAGAGAGAGAGTATTCTAATACCGTAGTATCAGCCGCGTACGACTAACACTATTGAACACTAGCACATAGCTCCGCTTACACTTACACTATCTTTGTAACCTTTTTGTTTAATATATCTTTCTCACATCTAATCCGTGTTCCGTGTTTTCCTTCCGTGGTCCCAACTTTGGGACCACATCAGTGGAAGAATTCGAGAAACGCACTCACGCCGAAAACTCAATAACTTACCAGTCCCACATCAGAGGTGGCAGAAAGATTCGAGAATTTCGTTCTCACCATATCAATAGCGACAGAGTACTCGAAAAATACACATAAACTCCACGCGTTCCCACAGCAGTGTTGAACGAGAAATTGAGCTGGTATTACTACATCAGCGATTTAAACGCAACACCCAGCATCTACATATAAAAAAAATATATATTCCGATACCAAACTTCAGTGACGAACTAGACATCTACGGAATATTAAAGTCTGTCCAAATAACATAACGAGAATAATTTTTTACACATCCACACACAGAAAAAAAAACAGTTTGTTCGTAAAACAAACTGAGAACACAACAGCCGAAGTACTAGTTGCGACACTAGTTTTCGAAAAATAACTATCTAAAATTTTTTTTAGGTAACTGAGTTGAATCTCGTGCATAAAATTATTCTCCCCTCAAATTCACTGAGGCGAGTTTTCTCTTTTTTGTACCTCAATAACAAAAAGAATACATAATAAGTGTGGTGAACATTTATACAATTAGGTTAAAATTAACGGAATCTCGAAAAAGCTAAATACATAATTAGTTTAGTTAACTAATTGTTTGTCCATATTTTTTTTTTCTAAAAAAAAAAAAATCTATCAAGATTTTTTGTGTACCTCCTTTGGTACACGGGTTTCAAAGCAACAAATAATCACTGTCATTTTTGTTGTCGAAATATGGAAGATTTTCAAAAAGTAATCGTCCAAGTACATTTGGATCAGCAACAAAAATCAGAAGAAAGACAACAATTATTTTTGGAATTACATAAACAACAAAGGGAATTCCGACAATGTACGCTTCAGAATGCTGAACTACAACAGAAACAACTTAAAGAATTACTCGTAAATGCATTAAAAGGCTCAAACTCTGGAAAATATACAATATTCTCCCAGAGTACAGTCTACAATTCAAAGGTAACTTTCGAATACGTACCAGAGAACGACAAAACGTTCGAGGCATTTACAGGCGCTACGAAAATATTTTCAAAGTAGACTGTGAACAATGTCCCAGTAAAAAAACAGGTACGTCTACTATTGAGAAAACTGGGAACTACAGAACATAGTAGGTTCGTAGACTTCATACTACCCAAGAAAACCACAGACTTGGATTTTTCAGAGAATATTAAGCTCCTATCGGAACTATTCGGGCCGAATACAACCTTGTTCCACAAACGTTGGAAATGCCTGAATACTGTTAAAGACAACCAGCAAGATTTTCTAACGTTTGCTGCATCGGTAAACAAGCTATGTAATGATTTTAAACTAGCCGAACTGACTGCCGATGATTTCAAGTGCTTAATTTTCGCACAAGGTCAAATATCAGCCGAAGACGCCGAAGGCAGACGACGGGTACTGACCAAGCTTGAGAACAAGGATTAACTCTCCAAAAACTGGCAGAGGACTGTCAAAGAGTAATATCTGTAAAGTGTGACCCAAACACTATCGAGGAACCAGGTGTGTCTCATATTAATAAAATCAGAAGCAAGTCTACCTCCTATTCCCCTCAAAAAGGCAAAAGGCAAATCTCATGTCCTAAATTCCGCAGTAACCAAAACCCAAATAGGTTAAAGAAACCGCCCAGACCATTTTACCATTGTGGTAAATGACATTGGATGAAATTCTGTCCAGTTAAGAACAAAAAATATTGCAAAAATTGCAATAAAAATGGCCATAATTTAACGCGGGGCTGGTACGCCAACAGAACGAGAAAACCCAAAAATAAAATTAGGCAAGCTCAATCTGACAATATTGTCGATATGAATTTAAGAAAATATGTAACTGTGGATATTTTCAATAATTCCATTAAATTTCAGCTTGACTCGGGTTCCGATCTTTCGACCATTAACTGGCGTATTTGGCGAAAAATAAACAAGCCGACCTTATTAAAAACGGAGAAAACAAGCAAAATCCGTAACTGGCGAAAAGATTAACCCTTTAGGCGAGGTAATTCTTACAGTAACACTAAATGGAGTTACCAAAAAGCTCAAGGTTTACGTATTGAAAACTTCAGATAACTTATTTGGAACAGATTGGATAGAAAAATTCAATCTTTGGGATTGCCCAACGAGTACATTTTGTCGCAAGATACAAATTACAGCGTCCGATTTGGTAAATCTCAAAAAGGAACTCAAACAACAATTTCCCCAGGTTTTTTCTGGCGGCCTTGGGAAATGTACTAAAATGAAAGCTAAGTTCAAGGTGAAGGACGGTGCACAACTGCTATTCAAAAAGAAACGGAATGTCCCTTTCGCTGCTCTAGAGTAAATCAACAAAGAGTTAGATAGACTCGAACAAAAAGGTATTCTGTCAAAAACAGATTTCAGCGAGTGGGCAGCATCTACGGTCTACGTAAAAAAGATGTCCAACCAAATACGAGTATGCACAGGTTTTTTCCCCAGTGTTAAAAGATGCCTTGCAAGATCATCACTATCCTCTCCCAAGCCCTCGAGAAATTTTCAATAAACTCAAACTCTCGGACGCATACCCTCAGATAGAGGTGGAAGAAGAAAGCTGGGCGACCTTGACTACGCAACAGCCTATTTGGATGATATACTGGTCACTAGTAAAACTACGGCAGAGCAACAGAACCATATAATAAAGGCATTCGAAATGATTCAAGAATACGGATTTAAGATTAAGGAGGCAAAGTGTGACTTTTTCTTACCAGATATTAAATACTTAGGTCACATCATAAATAAAAACGTCGTCGGCCAGATCCAGAAAGAGCCAACGCGATCAGAAACATGCCGGCCCCAGATAACGTTCAAGCGTTACAAAGCTTCCTCGGCCTAGCTAACTTTTACCAAGGGTTCATTAAGAACATGTAAAATTTGAGAGGGCCTCTCAACCAACTCTTAAAAAATGACAAACCATGATCATTGACCTCGGAATGCCAAGACGCATTCGAGGAGATCAAGAAAACCCTTACTTCGGACCTCTCCCCAACCCATTACGACCTTAGTCTCTACTTCATAGTCTCAAGCGATGCAAGCTCATACGGCATCGGTGCTTGCATTCTACATAAACTGCCAGATGGTTCGCGAAAATCGGTGGCTCACACATCAAGATCTCTACTTCCAGCTGAGAAACAATATTCCCAAATAGAGAAAGAGGCTCTAGGGATAATATTCACTGTGACAAACGTCCACAGATATCTACATGGTAGACGGTTCATGCTACAAACTTTGCATAATCCTCTAATTACAATCTTTGGTTCTAAAAAAGTTCTGCCAGTCTATACTGCAGATAGACTACTTCGTTGGGGAACGGTTCTCTTAAACTACAATTTCAAGATAGAGTTCCTAACATCCAAAAATATTTGCCATGCAGACAGTTTATCGCGACTCATTCCAAAAAATACAGAAGTCTTTGAAGACTCCGTCATTCCTACTCTAAGGAGAAATTGTGAAATCAAAAACATGATCGCGAGTACCATAAGAGAGCTCCCAGTTACTTTGGCCAACATCAAAAGGGAATCTCGAGAAGATGAATTCATTCAATCCATAAAAGACAAAATTCGCAATAAAGACCCCGATGTGCCTGAAGTTTTCTCCCTCTGCGATGACGTCCTATTATACAATGACCACGTAGTGATTCCAAACAGCCTACAAAGAAAAATCCTCAGGGATTTTCACATGGGATATCCGGGGAAGAACCGTACGAAAAGACTCATGCGCTGCTATGTTTATTGGCCGAACATGGACAAGGACGTAGCAGACATGATAGAATCATGCAAAGGATGCGCGCTTGCAGCAAATGCTCCAACCACGACGGGCAGACCATGGCTAAACGCAGACCATCCATGGCAAAGAATTCATATCGATTTTGCGGGGCCTATAGACAACATGTACTACCTCATTAGTTTGGATAGTCACTCAAAATGGCCTGAGGTCCTACAATATAAAAGACCAACCACAAACTGCACGATCGGATTTCTACACGGGCTATTCGCGCGTTTTGGCGTCGTAGATTGTGCAGTTACAGATAATAGCACTCAATTCCCATCAAGTGAATTTAGAGACTTCTGCAAGTCATATCAAGTGGACCACATTACACCGCATCAGTACCACCCTAGGTCGAATGGCCAGGCCGAAGGGTTCGGGGACACTCTAAAGATGGGCTTTAAAAAGGCACTAGGCACACCGACAGATAGAGCATTGCAACAGTTTCTGCAGGTGTATCGGATAACCCCTAATCCGAACACGACTATGGGAAGCTCGCCTGCAGAAACAATGTTCGCAAGGAAATTCAAGTATCTCTTCGACAAACTTATTCCAAGGCAAGCAAAGTTAAAAAAAAAACGTATCGCCTCATAAGAAATATTTCAGTTCGTGCGATAAAGTCTTTTTCAAGGATTACAAAACAACATAACATTCTGGGAAGTAGCCACCATAAAACAAAGACTTGGCGAACTGGTCTATATTGTCCAAGGACCGAAAAACACGAACAAACACCACTGGAACCAGCTTAGAAAATGCCGTTTGAAGGAATAGGAGGAATCACTACAAAATAGCTGTGAAGAGCCGATCGACGTAATTTTAGATCACTTTGATCTCGACACGCTCCAAGTCTCTCCTGAAGTTCGACGCTCAGGAAGGAAAAGGAAATTTACTCAACCGTTCAACGTAAATGCCAAGAGAAAAAAGTATTAACAGTTTTATATTTTTTTTCTCTCCTTTTCAAAAAAAAAGAAGAAAACTCTTGGAAATGGGGTGTTGTGAGACCGTAACATACCTACAACTTGGACTCTTCCAGGACTATATAAATTATGCGATATAATACTCTAGGAGAAGAGGAGGAAAGAGAGAGAGAGAGAGAGAGAGAGAGAGAGAGAGAGAGAGAGAGAGAGAGAGAGAGAGAGAGTATTCTAATACCTTAGTATCAGCCGCATACGACTACCAATATTGGACACTAGCACATATTAAGCTCCGCTTACACTTACACTATCTTTGTAACCTTTTTGTTTAATATATCTTTCTTACCTCTAATCCCTGTTCCGTGTTTTCCTTCCGTGGTCCCAACTTTGGGCCCCACATCAAATGCTCCATAAGTTTTCTATGAGGTTGAGGTCAGGAGATTGGGGCGGCCATGTCATAAAACTCACCTGCTTCTCATCAAAATATTACTTCATCAATTTTGATTTGTAACAGGGACCATTATCCTGCATAAAAATGACTTGGTGGGGTCGATTTGCACCCTTTCAGCAGAAGAGAGCAGACAAGACTCTAAAATTTTCTTGTACTGCTCGCTCCTGGGGGTTATTTTCAATAGGTTTCAAGAAACCAGTTCCATGAAAAGAAAAGCATCCCCAGAACATTGCACTGAACCGATGCTTGGCAGTACTTACTGCTAAATTCAAAGAGCTTTCAAAGCTTCGTTTTCCGATTTTAGATCGCTTATACTTTGAATTTAGCTCAACTCTCGTTTCATCGGAAAAGAGAATATTTAATAATAAAAAAAGTCAGCTGAGTCACTTTATATAACAGCACTATATATATATATATATATATATATATATATATATATATATATATATATATATGGGTGTGTGCGTGTGCGTGTGGATACATGAAGGCAACATACACGTTTTGCTTTTACTCCACATTTTAGTGATTGCTTCCTGTTTGGGCAAATAAATCTACTCTGCATTTGCCATCCATACCTTAACTTTGACAAACGTAATAATGACCAGAGACAGTATTTTTCCCAACTGGTTGTACATTGTGCTTAATCCTTGTGTGAATGTAACACAGAATGTCGTTTTGTAATGTTTATCTTAACAGACTATGATCACTATTTACATTATTCGGACTACTGTCCTCATATTTGTCGCCATGACGTTAGCTAGATCCAGTGACAAGACCCAAAGATTGTGAGTTCAATACCCGGTTAAGGCAGTGGAGAAATTGGAGGGGGAAATTAACTGGAAATAACTGATAACTGACATCCATTAAACATGGCTCGTAGAACTAGAACAGTGTACCACAGAGAGCGAAATAAAGGGTTCAGTTCAACATTCAAATTAACTGAAGAAGGCCGGAGCGTTCAACGGCAGAAAATTTGTAATAAATATGGCAACAAAGATGTGGATGATATTCCGAATAATGTAAATAGCGTACTTTATACCTCATCTCAAAAATATAGATAGAGACGACGATCTGCAGCATATTCTTCAAACTTTGATGGTTATATTAATTCTGGTATTTTCTTTCGAATTATCTCTGTATCTAAGAGGTTTTCCTACGTTACGCATCTCTGAATGATGTTGGCTTTAATTTTTTTTATATATATAATATTTAACAAACAACTGCTTATCTGAAACTATCAGTTTCCAAGCGAAACCACATAGATGCCTAACATATCCCTTACAGAAAGTATCGAGCTGTATGATATGTTTTCTATACAGTGTTCATTATTCGGGCTTAAACACTAAGGTTTTCATGACAACTGCAAAGTAAAATGATATTTTGCTTTGAAGATTATATTCACTCTCATTTCAAAAGTTTGCTCCCATCTTTTCAAAGGTATCTCTAGCATCGACGATCCTATTTAAGTCTTCATCATCTAAAGAAGCTATAGATTAGATTTCGCTCCCTACGTATGGGAAAAATAACTAATTTAAAGATAAGTTGTTCAAAAACCATGATGGTACATTGTATTCAAGGGTATATAATATATATTTAGGATTATCTGATTAAATAAATTACACATATTATGTCTGCCTATTTTAGCATAATCCACTCATATTCACGCATATTTTTCTGTGTATTACAATCAAATGATACAAGAAATGCACGTTGGTTATAATACAGTGAAAAATATCCGTGAATATGAGCGGACCATACTCGTAATTTATTTAATCAGTCATGCCTAAAAGAGAATTTGCTACCTAAATACACAAATATAATATATTATGTATATTATATCTTGACAGCGTTATATTTTTTTTTATATAATCATTGTTATATTTTACACATTTATTATGAGTTCAAATGTTTTTACTGATGATGAAAATTTGTTTCATCAACAAACAAGAAAAATGAAATCATTTTGGTCCTAATAAATATTTGCCTACATTAAAATGCTCATAAGTTGACTTGAAGCAAATAGTTATTGCTATAATAACAGAAGATATAATCCAATATCTTATAAACATAAATAGTAAAGATAATTAAATAACATTCTACATTCTTGCATTGACGAATTTTAAACATCAAAATGATCCGATGAATTACTTTCTAACTCAAATGAAGCTTACCTGTGTTCATGGAAGGATATTAAGATATAAAGAATATTATTCGCATCCCCAATTAACTTTGTCAATGACAAAAAAGCAAAGCGCTTAACTGAATCAAAAGCTTTTGTTAAGTCAATAAAGACCATAAATAACTTATATTCTCCCGCACATCTTTGCGCAAGAAATATAGTAGGTCTATGACCAAACTTACAGCCGTACAAACCACACTGGGACACTCGATAATCATTATTCAGTTGGAAATAACTCTTGCAAGTATTTGCCTTACACAAAGACAATGCTCTAAACCGATAAGTGTTACATCATTACTTTTTTCCCATTTCGCTTAAATAGATGGATAATTTAGGTGTCTAAACAAACTGACCATGCTTCCAAATTCCGTTCAAATAAATCACTAGATTAAGCATTAATTACGTTACGTCCATACTTATACAATTTGGCTTGATCACCACCAGATAATTCATGACATGTCATTTCTATAGAGTTATTTGACTTCTGAATGTACCGGATCAAATTTAGTTCAGTAATTTCCGTCAAAAGAAATAAAATTTCGCCCATATTAGATAAAGAATTTTAAACAGTTTTATAGTGTTATTTCCAACGTCTAATATTTCAAACATACCAGTCAACTTAGTGAATCCGTTTCATGATGTTGATGAGGTTTCACGTTGATGGAGTACATTAATTTGATTTATACATTTGTAGAAGGATGTTGAAAACTTTCTCTGAGTAGAAACATATACTTCTGTTGGTTTTGATGAACACCTCATTGCTTCCGTCTACTTAAAGGCCTGATGAACTGTTTATTTACCTCACAAATATATATTGTTTTTATTTTCTCTGCAATACATTTTTATGAGTAGAATTCATTATTTAAATTTTTAGCTGCATTTCTCTTATTTTTTTCATCAATCATATGT
>CAHIKZ030000125.1:2177500-2275000 GCA_903632075.3 Acanthosepion pharaonis | reverse complement strand
ATCAGTGAACAAATACAGTTGTTTTTGATTTCTCTCTTAACGAATATGTGTTCTATTGTTGCCGTACAAACATAGTACATATGAGTTAAGTGTACATTTATTACACTACACTTTTATTATTTTATTATAATAATGTGAATTAAGTTGTTTCAGTAGAAAATATTCATTTCGATAGTTTCTAAGTTATTGGTTAGCCTCCCATAAAAAAAAATCATGATAACAGCTTACAATAAAACACAGTATTTAAGCTTTTCTTTCTATACATGGAACATAAAATGAACCATTATTTTGGGGGATGGGCGGGGGTTAAGATTAAAATATCGCCTTCTACGCCGACACATATCGTATAAGTTCCCTAAGCATAAAATATGAACAATATAATTTTGGAAAAACGTAGTCTGTTATCAGAAAAAGGTTTAGATAAATCAGCTTTTCTAAATATTTTTGCAGACGAAGTGCTTCAATTTATAGCTACGTGTACCCACGGTTTGTTATACATTTCCATCAAGAGAACACATCGATTCGAAAATAAAAAGTACTTCACGAAACACTGCAATGAGATGTTATGTATTAGAGTTATTTCCACTTTATCCTAATTCCGTCGGCAATATTTGGGATGTGATGAAAAGGTAGAATGGAATGCTCCTAGACTTGGCAGTGATCTGTGCGATGAACTTGTTTGAGTTGAAGTTTCATTGTCAGATATGTATGTGTAGTAACCAGACATCGAAACAAAGTTTTAGCAATTTCTGCTGGGTCTTCAAACGTAAGTAAGGTATGCTGTTACTCTTATGAGAGTTGACGCCATCGACTGACCAATTCGGGAGGCTATTCCGTGAGTGCTAATTTCTATCGGTTGAATTTGCAACAACAGATTTACATGAATACTTTCAACAACAGATTTTCATGAATACTTTCGCAAAACGCAATACCGTTCATGTCCTACTAGATACGCATTATGATATTCTTCGGATGCACACTCGCCTTTGCATTGACGTATTTCGTTTTCCTTAATAAGTTATTTCGCACTACATTGATGTAAGCACCCGTGCTTCATTGCCTGCAATCGTTCTTATCAAAAAATGTATTTTTATTTAAAAATCGCAGTCATTTAATTTTTCGGATATATTTCGTGACCCACTGAAAATTACACATGTTCACATGCCGGATTGTTTTCAAATACCTTCCGACACATCAATGAGATGTGCAGTATATAGACAATATCTTGTTTCGTGTGACAGATTGTATTTGATCAGTGGTTCGACTTTGTGATAATCAGCAGATCTTCCAGAAGTTATCT
Source organism: Acanthosepion pharaonis (assembly GCA_903632075.3). Classification (NCBI taxonomy): domain Eukaryota; kingdom Metazoa; phylum Mollusca; class Cephalopoda; order Sepiida; family Sepiidae; genus Acanthosepion; species Acanthosepion pharaonis. Next base: position 2,273,700 of record CAHIKZ030000125.1, on the reverse strand, counting down.
CTTGCCACGCGCAATTCCCCACTTCTAAACCGAGCGAAATACTTCCGAACAAAACTCTCAGTTATTGCACGACTTCAATGAAAGCACTTATATTTGCTCTTTGTACAGCGTCTTTCTTTTGCTTGAAAGTACAGCTGTTTATCATGTAATATTCATAATCCGCCCACGAATCATATAGAAAGATGTGTTGATATCCCACCTTCCAGGAAACTTGCATCATAAGTTTCAGTATTGCTTGAGACGTAATAACGTTTTTTATACGCTCCCTAATAAAAATGTTACCGAACTTTTGATTCAACTCACTAAAAGCATCGCTGGAGTAATAGCAGTAGCATAGTTTGTAATTTGACTAATTCTGCAGGGTCACTTCTCTCGGTTGGCAACTTTTTTCATTAATATTAAAATGTTGAATTATGACACCATATTATTAGTGAAAATTGTAATTGTTCAATAAGAAAAAATAGAGCAATAATTATGAGTTTGCTTTAGTTTATATGCAATTTCAATCTGGAATAAATCCCAATGTTTTTCTTTCTTTTTTTTTCTCTAAACATTCTATTCTGATCTTCGCAGTTCTTATATCCAAACTTATTTTGATAGAATAGAATATTTTTTGCAATGAGTATATCAATACCTAAAAAAAGGGAAAACTATACTATTCTCCTCACAGCGGCTTTAGTAATATCATCATTCGGTACGTTTGTTGGCTTTCTACATGAAGAAATAATGAAAAGGATTTGTGAAGGAGAAAAGAAAAATCACGTATGTGCGTCTGGTGATTTTACAGATATGTTCTACATCACTAAACGAATAAACGAACTTGTGCGTAGAAAATGCATTAATGAATGACTTACTGATCAGATATATATATATATATATATATATATATATATATATATATATATATATATTATAAATTAACTGATTTAAAATATGGATTCTTCGCTACACAGGAATTTTAGGATAAATAAATACCGAAATCAGACGTCCCTATCAAAATATTTCTGGCACTTCAAAGAAACTAATAAAACACCCAAAGTAAAATGGAAATTAATAAAAAAGCTAGAATATGTAGATCTTTAAATGAGCCATGTCCTTTGTGCATACATGAGAAACATTATATTACTAAGTTTATAAAAAAATAAATATTTACTTAATCAAAGAAATGAAATAGATATTCTTTGCCAACATTGTCAAAAATATTCCTTAAATAATATTTAAAAAATAAAATAAAAAATAAAAAATGGGAGCTGTTAATATACATACATATATTTCATATGAAATAATAATTTTTAAATAATTTAAGTAATTCTATTACAATTATTTTATTTAAAAAGAAATATAGTCTATTAGTAACTATGAATAAAAGTAATATTTTATAATTTTAGTTCAATCTATTCTAGCCTAAACACCTCATTTAGAAAGCATCTTTACGTATACAAGTACGAATTTAACGGAAAAATTGCCAAAAAACATTTTGTCGTTGGTAAAAAAAGACATGCGTCGAACAGATAATAGAATTCATTGAAAAATGCACCCTAGGCTTAACCTCATTTTCGAACGTGACACAAACTTGATACCATAATATTTAAAAAAAAATGAACACGCTGCCGCCCCTTGACTAAATGATTGGATTTCTCTATCCTTGGAAACTAAAAATTAGGAATTGTATGTGCGTTTAAAACTCAGTAAATGTAAAGGTAAGTTATTCAAAAATTCGCTTGAAGATGAAACACAACTAATGCTTTTAATTTAATTATATAATTAAATTTGAAGATTTTAGCTTCGGTTTTAGCGAAGTAACCATATTTTAAATCAGCTAATTTATAATATTTATGCTCTGTAAATTTACATTGAGCACCGTTTTGTAAAAATAAAATATCAATAAGAACACCGGATTATATATCTTACTGTCCTATATATATATATATATATATATATATATATATATATATATATATATATATATAATGGAATATCATGTATGAGGTAGACTATCTTTACTTTTCACAGATCATCTTTATTATATGTGAATAATATTTCGGGTTATAACAGGGGAATAAGTTCCATTTATGATTTAAGATTCAGTGATTTCATTCTCTTAGAGTGGTTGCAAGAGATGCAGTCATTTCTGTTATTCCACCCATAGAAAACGGGAGAGAAGAGACAGATCCATGACGTCCCCAAGAGCTTTTATGCGAAACAGAATGCAACAGTAATTCGAACACGGCTCGCTGGTTTAAATGTCCGCGCCGGGGTACAGTTTACACTAATCTCTCGTCCGACTGTAAACGTACATTATGTATATTTAAGAATCGGCAAAAGCACAGACAAAACCAAACCGAACCAAACATACTCGCTTGTCGACAAAAAGAAGAGAACGTTCCTATTGAATTCGGAGAAATCATTAATGAGTTCTAAAAGAAAACATTTCATTTAGAAGTTGCCAAAGGTGTTTTTGGGAGGCGGATTATGTTACAGTTCTTTTCCTATATCAATGAAATCAAGAACGAAGCCCACAAATCAAGCAAACTAGAATTAGATCATTAACAAGAGGTCGTGAAATGATTTGCATTGAGTTTATTTTTGTCGTAAGGGACAAATGCTAATTCAATCAAACGAAATCTCCGCCTAAACGAATTTTACAACAAGACACTAATCTGTAGTTGGTATTTTATTTTCTCTTTTACCATTACCCGTAATCTTGTTAGGAAACGCCGACAGTAAAGGCCTCAGAAAACAAAGGTTATCACTTCTGATATTGTTTTCTAAAACAAAAGCCGGCATTACTCTTTCTTCTGTAGAAATACAATATAGACGACAGCTTCTCTGATTACTAAAATGGTTGTGAAATTTTTACTGCTAATACTTCACAAAACCTCATAATTTCTATTAATATAGCATTATTTGGAATTATTCTTAGATGTTTCTTATCTTATATTATTCGTTTCTTTCTATCCACGTTTCTTCTACTTGTCTAATTAGCTTTTAAGCTTCCTTTGCACTTGCTAATTGGCGAACGATTTCCATATCCAAGCGTTATGTGATCTCCACCATCAGCCAATAGACAACTATTCTCATATAACCCTAATTATCGAAATATGAATGTATATTGTTGATGCTGGTCTCCTGAATGAAGACAGATTCTAATGAGACCATTTCCTTAGAGTTAAGTTCAGCATCCGGCATTAGTTTTCTAATGCTGATTAGGTGGACAGATGCTAAGAGGTGTTAAATTTTATAAATGACTTCAGTTTACCAAGACACAGCGTAATATTTCTAAACAATGGAACTTTTATCTTTGATTAAAGCACGTTGTTTTTGCTTTACAGTATATCTTTAAAATGCATAGATTTGTTTAATCCGTGGAAAAAATTATACGATGACCCGAATTAACAGCCCATATTTTTCAAAAATAAGTAGAGAAATATCTTTTTTTTTTAAATATTTATGACCAAATTCAGTTTTACATCTGTATGTATTTCATCATATCATTATATTATTTCCCGATTTGATAAAACGGAATCAGTTCAAACATGTGTCCAGAAAATCATTTGAACATGACTGTCAATACAAATCTTGTCACATGACTTCGAGATGTCCAAAACAACGACCCAAGCATCATCGTTTTTTAAAGCTTGATACATTCTTTCCGCATCAACCGTGAATACATAGGCAGTTGACCTAGAGTAGGGAAATCCATATTGTTTATAGGAAAGAAGTCCCTGCAATGTGAGGTGCACAACAAATTCAGGATTTATTGTCATATAATATTTTGCCAAAATGTGGTAGAATGTGAAAAGACTGATAGTTCAAAAGATGAGGATATTCGCCTGAATGCTTAAAAACTCGGACCGGAGAAGATGATGTCAGACAGGCCGGAAAGACAAATAAAACCTGGCATTTATTGTGGAGTATAGAAATATGGTAGGGATGCCTTCAGGTTCACCTCATTTCTGGGGATCCAGTTTAGAGCTCATATTAGAAATCTCGGAGACAGTTCTATGCATATCACTCAACAAGGATTCAGTCCTTAGTAGAAAATAAGTGAAGTAGCTTATGTTTAATGATTTCTTCTTGTTTTAATGTATTACTTTCTTAAATATCTTCTAATTAAGAACTTTCTCATATGTCAAAGGTCCCTACTCATTCAAATATGTCGTGGTTTCCTACTATTTCAAATAGATACAGTGTCGTTACATATGCCTTTAAGAGAATGATGTTATTTTAATATTTTTTGACATCATTAAAGGCTAGTTTTCCATCAAACATTTACATTGTATCATATTACCTGAGAGATATTGTACGAATGTATTAAAACTAAATATTTATTCGTAAAATAAATGCTTGTTTTTATTTTTTATATATATCCTACAATGTATATCACAGAATTCATTAAATGTAAACTACTGAAAATATGTCTCGAAATATTTACTGTATTTCCCTGAAAAGATCCCATCCTCTCGTGAGCTACATTTCAAGAGCGTTACTTCCAAATACATATTTACTTAAGCTCAATAAAATTGTTATCAGCATGGCAAAATAAACAGAGAATCAAGCTAAAACATCAATCATGGACTTCAACTTTCACTTTGCATTAATGTATATGAGAAATATATGAATTCATCCATTCTTCCATTAGTTATTTAAAACAAACTACAGCAGACTAGCCTCCTCAAACTAGGCAGAGGGTCTAGTCTATTAGATGGGAAACGCCAAATTAAAAAATAGGCATGTTTCTCTCTTTTCAGCATACTGAACGAGACCAAAAATGTTGCATTCATATAGCAAGCACGGGTATAATGAACATCATTACATAATATTACTTTTAATAATTTTCATAGTATATTCATTAGAAACTCTATTACATCATAATCGTTGGGCCAAAAGTAGGCGTATAGTTGTTTCTCTATATGTTTCATATATTAGATTTAATTTATTCAAATGATAATTCCAAACCAGAATTCCATATACTTTATTTAAGTTTTGGAAATGTTATTCATTTTATTATTATTGTTTTCTCAAGTTTCAGTTTCCATTCATGTGGTATTTTTTTTACTGAGATTGTGAGCAATGGCAAAAAAATTAAACCAAGAGCCAAGGAAGTGGATACTAAAGCAGTATTTAAAGTGTTAAAATGCCGAGATAAATCTCACATCGTGATAATGAGCATTTAAAACACTCCACCTTCACGCAGGGCAATTTATCGCATGAGAAATAATTTTGAATGCACAGGTTCGGTAGTTAATTTGCCGAAATCTGGTAGTTATAAGACTTCTATGTAGGGGGATATTTTGAGCACTTAAGAAATTATACCGTGGAAAAATGAAAATAAAATGTTAAACAAATGTACATAAACAGTTTTGAACAAATATGATTCTAAAAATTAAATGTAATAAAATATTTTTAAAAAAATTATCGTACATATCTAGTAAGTGTAAGTCTACTTTTGGCCCAACCTGTACACATGAATATTCAACTTCCACATTTATAAACGGAAATATTTGTCAATCGTTAGGAATAGATCCAAGTATTGGCCATAAATAAGTACACACCTATTATTATGTTATAGAAAGTTATTTTTCTTCTAAACCAATCATTGTTTCTTTTTTTTTTTTATTTCTGATGAGAATGCTATGATTACATATGTTATATGTAATCTCTTTCAAGTCATTGAGTGCTGGAAAATCTCGTCACAGATGAAAATACGAATCGGGAGAATAACATGGAGTAAATAAGCGAGCAACAAAGAAGATTATTGGAAAAAAAAAGAACCCAAAGGAAACTGATATATAGAAAAGGTCAGTTTGAGTTTTCATGACATATAATGAGAGAAAAGATGTTGAAATCTTGATACACACTGAGTGTGGTGATTGAAGTAATGGGAAAAATCGAGTAATTTTCTAAACTATTTTTGAGTGAAATCATGATGAATAGGTAAAGGTCATTTAGAGCAACGAAAACAGTGAACAATATTGAGAGTACACGGCATAGAAAAGAGGACGAAGATTACGTCTTATGTAGAAATTCATACCGGGCATTTTATTCTGGCGTAATTAATTTATCTTTTATTGTCTTATTCTGCTTTACAAGTAACGCCTTACACAGGAGTTACAGCGTAACAATATACTGGTCTGGGATCGTAACAAGTAAAAATTTAGCAAGTGAAAATGAATAATTCTTGAAAACTCTTCATTAATTAAGCGATATATATTTAGATCTAGTATCAAAATTTTAAGTTTTAGAAGGAAGGCGTATTATATATTAAAAATGAAACCCAAGTTTCAATAATTCCACCACCGCTTATTTCCCTGGGATTCGCAGCCGTAGCCATTCAATCCCTCTTAAGTAAAACATGTTATAACAAGAAACTAATAAAATAAAGCCAGTCATTCGAATAATTTTTTTTTCTTGTTGACAGAGAAAATGATTTCCCCAGACGCTTTCCGACAAGCGAGTGAGTGCAGTATCCACGGTAACCGTTTTGCTCAGCGTAATCATGACAACTTTTACTCTTATGCTGGCTATCTGGTGGGTGGAGGCAAGAAAGTACCAAGTGATAATATTGGTTAGGCCTGCAATATTGATTTCAAAATCTTGATTATTGAACAGTGTATGGATATGGGGAATGTTACATCGTTCCTATTATCAGCAACCAAATGTGTGATGACCTTCGGAATTGGCATCGATTTTTTTCTAATAGTCGTTTAAATAATTAACATTTTCGCTATCCAAAATGCCAGTAAATGAGAAACAAAAACAAAATGAGAAAAATATGAGAGAAAAATAAAGAAAAAACAGTAAGCCAAAAAAAAGAAAAAAAAAAAAAAAATGAAAATGTTTTCCAAACAAATGGTTCCCAAACCTATGATCGCGGTCAAAAGTAAGATTTTCAAGGAATATTCAATCGCTTGTTACTTTAAGTGGATGCTTTGGTTTCTTAAGTTATTGGAATATTACAAGATCGATGCTTTGCAGCAAAGGAAACAAATTAACTTTCAAGATGTACTGATAGCAAACCATTCATTGTTCTTTAATCATATTAGAAATTGCCATATGACACATAAACCATTACACTTCCACGTCTGAAAATTAATGAAAGAATGATGTCTTTTTTGTCAATTACAGATGGATGTCTTTCCACTTAAGCCAACAATCTTACCTTTTTCAATTAAATGTCGAATTATTATCTATACTTCATATCCTCATCGTATACTCTTGTATTGATTACTCTATCAATTCTCATTCCACGTCCCATTCAAAATTATTACTTAAATAGTAACCCTCTATAATGTGTAGCTCATGAATCATGTAATGGACGTATTTATAGAAGCAGACTTGAAAACATAAAATATAATTTTCGGTTCACTGAGCAATGAAGTAATTTTTCTATTTTTAATTTTATTTATAGTTTTACGGCATGTTACATTACAAGTATTTTTCTTAGGACCATTTTTTTTAAGTTACAAACAAAATTTGTCACCTGTCTACATGTAATTTAACAAAAATATTATATATGATCTAAACCTTTATTCCCACCTGCTTCATACAATTCTATACCATCTATTATTCCTTTATACAATTATAAATTTTTTGATATACGATTATTTAACATACATTCGCTTGATCGGAAAATAATGAACAATTTTTGAATTTCTCATATATAATTAAAATATTGGCACTAAAATTCATTAATCATTCCTTCTGGCTAAAGAATGCTTTTTGTTAAGTTTATATCAAGTTCTTTCAGAAGAAACGTTTTTCCTTGTATGACGCCTTGGATATAACTGGCATCATTGATAGTACGCAGGTGGCAGGATTGTGTGTAATATCTCATGTGCTGAGATAAGTGTTGTTTCACAAAGATGTGGCGAGTAGATAAGAGTCAGAGACGGTATCAACTATTGACGAAGATTATGTTGATGATAATGGTGGTGGTGATTATTTCTACATCTAATGTATTTACTGTTATACACAAATTAATTAATAGTTATTTGGTCGCTCTGTCTTGTATTCATCATGCATGACGTTATAGCGAACATAAGCAATCTCCTTCTATATGTCGTGGCTCTTCAAGACGCTGGCGATCATGGCTCTCCACATTTTCTTGACATTTCTTGCACAATGTATTGTGTCTTTTTAAAATTAGTTTAATTTGTTCTGTTATTACTTCACTCAAGCTTCCTATGTATGTAATGAGTTGATTTCTTCTGTCCTTCTTGACTTCAGTCTGTCTTCTGAGGATCATATTTTCAAAAATGTTTTCTTTATTATATGCTCAAGGAATGTCAACCGTTTCATTCAGATGTTAAGTATCAGATTCCTTTTAGCTTTCATTTTTTTCTAAAAAATTGCATTCAATTCATATGTTTCGTACGTGGAAATCTCAGTGTCATTAAGTAGAACCAGAATGTCTGTTGTTTCAAGTTTATCTTCATCTGTGAGTTCATATTCCTTCCGTCACTACCATAGAGAAAGACTCATATCAAGTAAAAGCGCAGTACCTTTTTTTGTTGATTTTAACGAAATTTTAAAAGGCACATTACGCTATCGAAGAGCACAAACAGGTTTCAGTGTCGCACTTTCCGTGTTGATGGTTGGAATGAAAATGTGTATTTACAACAAAGCGGTATCATATCATGTTTATAGGAAATTACATTTAAAGGAAATATTCCTGAAACACATGTTAGTTATAGAAGTTGGCCCAGTTCAAAGTAATAGGAGGTGAAAAGCGGGAAATAGAAATATATAAAATTTAAAATTATATCAATTTGAAAATTGATATAGAGTTCATTTATATATAATTGATATAGTGTTCATATATATATATATATATATATATATAAATATATATATATATATATATATATATATATATATATATATATATATATATATAAAAAAAAAGGCTTAAACACTGAGATTCCATGGTCATAATTTATTCAATTGGAATCGTAAATACGATCCAATTCATCAGACCTACAAATTCTAAAAGAAAACAGAAAAAAACAACTCTGTAATAAAAATAGAATTTATAGAGAGTTTAAGTATGAGAGTTTGGGACGAATGTTAGAGCTAAAGAGAGGTGTAACAGACGAGAGAAGGTGGGAGATTAAAACTTAACAGAGAGAGGCTTTAGTGAGGTGAATGGAAGAGGTTTAAGTGAGAGAAATTCTATTTTTATTTCCGGTGTTGTTTTTTTCTGTTTTCTTTTTGAATTTGTAGGTCTGAGGAATTGGAACGTATTTACGATTCCAATGGATAAATTATGACCATGGAATATCAGTGTTTAAGCCATTTTATTATATCCTTACTCTGTCCTGACATTGAGTTCTGCCTGATTCTATCCTCTTGAATTTTTTATTAAAAAAAATATACATGTATGTATGCACGTATATATATATATATTTATAAATTTTGCATATGTATGTGTATATTTACCACTAATATTATATATATATATATATATATATATATATATATATATATATATATATATATATATATGTGTGTGTGTGTGTGTGTGTGTGTGTGTGTGTGCATATATATATATATATATATATGTATAATATTCAGAGCAACACTCAGAAGCGATAGAATGTCTCATTCTAAAAGCAATTTTCAGGCGAGATTGCGTTTAGCATGAAACAGCCTATCTCCTCTTTGTGTTGACTTCAATGCTCACTTTTGTATTTAACGACGCTCTATCTCTGATACTGAGCAACTTTTCCCATAAATATAGCATACCTTAAAATTATATTTTTTCATTATGTATATATATATATATATATATATATATATATATATATATATATATATAGGTGTTTGTGTGTATATATTATCTCAAAATATCTTTTAAACAATCTGTCCATAAATTTACCTACGAACGTAGGTAAATTTATGGACAGATTGTCAAAAAAATAAACTCTCGTTCTCTTATATTCTCTTACAATACAGTAATATTACTCTTAGCACCTCATTGTTTAAAAAACCACTACAACAAAATAATTTCGACCATAATTTTAAGAATTCAGCCACCCGTCTACCTTTACTTAAAGTACTCAACAATTCAAAAATGAAAATGGTTAACAATAGTTTTTCTAACCGCCTCATCCTACTCCAAATTAGAATATTTCTTTCCAAAAATCAATAATAACGATAGTGAACACACAGCCAACAATAACAAATATTTTCTGTAATAACCAAACGCACGTCAACTAAAAACAAGATTCACTTAGAAATATCACAAAGAAATAAATTTAACCTGTTTATCGAGCAAAAAAAATAAATTTTCTTTTACAAAAATATAAAACAAATAACCTTAAACTCAAAAATAACAACACACACAAAAAAAAATATCAAATATACAAAGAATGAACATTATTTACGAGTTCAAATGTCAATTACGTAGGTACCTTCACTGATTTTTTTATACTTAAGGTTTAAAATGGATTTTTATAAAGAAAAATGCATTCTTGACTATTTCATTTTAGCTTTAATTGAAAGATAAATGATTAAATTTACTATTTCAAGTCCTGCTGTATTTTAAATAGAAATTATACAGATCGGAACCTCAAATATTTGGCTGATTTCAGAAATTCTTCTTACAAGCGACTATTTTCTTAATTTTAAGACATTTGTAAACAAAATAAAATTGTCGATTTTAAAATCTTCCAACAATAAAATCTATATTTGTGACACATTATTTGAGTAAAATTATCAAATTTAAATGAAATTAATCTCATTTGAAATAAACATTACTTAATTATAGTATAAAAAATAATATATAAATATTTCTTAACGACGGGTCCTGATATTCTTTTATCCTTATTGACGTATCGATCAGCAATGAGGTGATGACAACTAGTATGAATGACCAGTAATTGCATAAATTTACGAAGTCTAAGTGAAGGCATTTGTTTTGTTTTTTTCTTGTTTCTTTTTGGACACCTCATTATTTTTTTTACAAATTAACGTATGAATTATTTAATATTTTATTGAGTTTTAGTTACGTTTGAATATGTTTTATGAAATTTGGGTTTCGTTTCTAGCTTTTTAATTTAAGTTTCAAAACGTAATAAAAATGTACTTTTGTCTTTCCTCTTAATAATCAAATTTTTTTATCTTTATTTATTATTTTATTTGCCTTTTTCATAAAGTTATGCTGATTTTCCGCGAAGAATGGGAGGTAGCTACCCTTAAAGAACTAAATTCCTGATCAAACCGTACTCATAAATAATTACATCGGTTACAATACGTTATGCCTATACAAACGCCTTACATTACACCTATATCACCACAGCTCCATCATAACCAATTTAAGCACACACACAAACTTACTAGAATCTATCCGAAACATACTAGTAGAAAATACAAGTATAATAACCTCATGTATATGTAAAAAAGTTTAAAAAAATAATCAAATGCTTAATAACAAAAACATAAAAGCCAACACACAATAACATTAAATACGAACACTTTCACGGTGTGCTGCGTGGGATAGAAAAATATAACATCCCTATAACTCTAGAAACATATACACAACCCATAAATCATGTTGAAAATTAAAATCATCCTTGATAATGGCTAAAAGTATAGCCGAAAGCGCTCGGAATTATAAAACATTTGAACAGTTACTTCAAAGTCTGTGTCCAGAAGACAAAACATTTTTTTTCGAACAAAAAATAAATAAATAAGTAAAAAGATTAACTGCAGTAAGTTGTCTGTCGTCTTTAATGAAACATGTATAAATGAGGGATTGCGGTCTAAATACATATATATATATATATATATATATATATATATATATATATATATATATATATATATGCATGCTTTCATTAAAACGACTGACAAGGTACTACGTTTAAGCTTTTTATTTAATTTTTCTTGTGTTCGAACAAAAGCTTTCTTTTCTGGACAATGGTTGTGTAAGAGACGGACTCATAAATAATTACATCGGTTCCACAACTACATGCTTATCCAGACGTCATACACCTATCTGATAATAGCTCCATTAGAACCCATTTAAACACACACACGAATATACCAGACTCCATTGGAAACATACGAGTAGAAAACAAAAATATATTAACTGCATCCACCTGCAAAAAAAAAAGATTAAAAATAATAGAAGCTTTAATAATAAAAAAGAAAAAGCCAACTCTGAACAACATTAACTAAGAAAAGAGCCACAATGTGCTAACCGTATTCTGAAATTAAAAACATCAAATTAAAATTGGCATCTCATTTTAATAGGTATATTTACCAAAATTACACCAAAATATATTGTAATACGTAATAAAATTGGCATTGGCTTCAGCCGCGACCACTCTCCACGATTTCGGAATATGCTGGAAAACTTCTGGGCGGTCCTCTTGTTTAATTGGTTGATTGCTCTCATAATCCTTGCCTTCCGTTCATATTTGATGTTCCAAAGAGTTTTTTGTGCCATGTGTCATCAAGGACAGATGGCACAGTGGATAAAGGCGCTGGTTAGATCCAGTGACAGGACTCAAAGAGCATGAGTTCAATACCCTGTTAAGGCAGTGGAGAACTTTCAGATGGAAATTAACAGGAGATAACTGACAACTGACATTCATCAAACATGACACGTGGAAATAAAGGCTTCAGTTCGACATTCCAACCTCCCGAAGAAGGCCGGAGTGTACAACGGCCGAAACGTTGTGATAAATATGGCGACAAAGATGAGGACAATAGTCCGAATAATGTCAATAAAGAGATTTTTGGTCTTTCGCTCAACTGCGCCCTAGATATATAATCAAGATGGTTACATTCTGTTGAATTAGGTGTCTAGATGTAAGGAGTGATATGGTTACAGAAATTATTTGAAGCAGTGGACCTTCCAGCAGCCGTCCACTTGTCCAAGGGCAGCACCACCGCCTCAAGATATTGTGTTTAGTTTGTGGCCGTCACCAACAAATTCAGAAATTATTTTCTCATCAGAACTATCAGAGTGAGTTTTCCGAGCTGATGTACCTTCGTAATCACCATTTAACTCATCCAACACTTATCAAATATTCTGCACTGTATTCAGATTGACACCCAAACTTTTTGATATGTTCGATGGCGCCCAAAGCAACTTGTGGAAAAAAATTTCATCCTCAAAAATATTAACGATCAAAATCTACTTAATATAATAAATAATACTGTGGTAGCATGTAATCGCAGAAAGAAATTTAACTTAGAATATTTTACTACTGGTAAATATATTATACAAATATCATTTGCCCTTCCCATATTTTAGGTTACATATCGATTACCAACCATTTTTAACGTCTATTGTTACTCAACAATTTACTTGGTGTTTCTCTTTTTACCTTTAAGCTAGCATTTTTTTACAATGTCCCTCTAGCTACATTCTACATTCTGTATTTAAATCTCAGTAATATATTAACTTTATATTTGAATCTGAGTTTAATTTAGCGTACCTCTCCCATGAGACCCAGTATATTTTTATTTTAAATTAAAGTGATTTCGTAGAACAACTAAACTTTATATATATATATATATATATATATATATACATATATGTACATATATGTATTTTTTTCCACCTATTCTGATGTACCTTTCTCTGTTTTAATTTTGAATCTCCCGTGGAAGCCTGATGAGCGGGAGCGAAACCGGTTGCTTCCCCCCTCTTGTTGAGTGTTTTTTTTTATTATTATTTAATATTGTTTTAATATGTCTTGTAATATTAAATTTTACACTTTTATTTCGATCATTAAATTTTGTACCTACAAAAATATCTTTAAATATATATATATATATATATATATATATATATATATATATATATATATATATATATATATATATAGATAGATAGATAGATAGATATAATTATTGACTGTATGTTAACCACAGAAATATATTTATTACACTGCTGAGATATTATACGTAAGACATTAAGAGCGATCGTCAAAAAGTAATCTTTCTTTGTCTTTGATTTAATCATTTCATAACAAGCCAGGAAAAAGAAACAGGACTCAAGGGGTCATAGTGTGTGAAAATATATGAAATAAAAATATCATTAAGAAAAGAGAACAATAAAAGAACGGTAATTATGAAGATATTATGTAATGGTAGATTTTGCATCTAAAGTTTTGAAGATGAAAGTCAGAATGAACGCAAGCAACCGAAAGAGTTACACGAGTGCTCCGTTCAGGGAAGTAACTTAATATAGAACTTACAGTTACATCTAGCGAATTCCACTGTAAAATTATAGTTGCCATTAAAAAAATAGCTCTCAATCTAGTAGAGTGCTTAAATTCGTACAGCCGATATACCAAAATAAAAACTCAACAAAGCTTTTACCATGAAAATATTGTGATGAAAATTCCATAGGGAAATTACATGATGGTAATGTGGAATTAACTGAAGCTTAGATATCAAACCATGAGCGTTAAAAGTGCAGATTGTTTTTTGAATTTTATCTAGAATATTTAAGTATATAGCAGAAGCCATAGGCTAGGTGTGATGGCAATATGCAATTGAAATCGTATACTATTAGTGGAAATATATACTGTTCATATATACTCTAAAGGCTACCCGATGAAAGATTCATAAAGTGATGGTCCGAGAAAATATCGAATGAAACTTTGTTAATAAAAACAATTACAACAAAAGTACTAATAAAAAAATTATTAGTTGTATCATAATTCCTTCGCTTACAAATACTTTAAATCTGTGATGTTTGGTTAGTGCTGCAGATACTCTCATAATGACGTCATATTACGTCATTTATGCAAATAGATCGCGGCGCATTTATTTCTAGGATTTATTTTATTTCCTTAAAAAGGCGTTTGATTCTTTCAAATTTAGTTAACATTCACATAATATTAGTTAGATATAAATCATTCCTATTGTGAAATGGTTAAAATGTGTTTATGATATTGACAAAAAGACAATTTATAATAGACGGTCTTTATCGTTTTATATTCAAAAAATGTACTCCTAACTTTCAATGTGTCCCTGAGAAAATAAATTTACTATATCGTATCTAAACTAGACACTTCGACGTGGCATAACAATTAGAAAGCTTGTCTCGCAATTGTGAGTGAGCAGTGATGTCGATCCTCAGTGAAAGTTCCATACCTTCGGCCTTGTGCTACATCTAAGTTTCGTTTTTTAAATGACTACATCGTGTCTTATATTAATATTAAAAAAAGAAAAATGTGAAAACATTAAGAGAGTTGGGATAGAAACCACAACCAACAAGAACAGAACATAGCTTTTTTTAATGAGAAAAGAAATATCCAAAGAATAAAAAATAAATATATGACAAACGGCAAGAGAAATTAATATACCTTGTATTAGAAACATATATACATAATACGACACAATAAATAAAAAAAAGTCTGAAAGAGAACAAACTCCGTATTGACTATTACATCTGGAACCAGCTTATTCAAAAAGGATATGTCTCTAGATAAAATGGACACTAGGCACAGTATTCAAAGCCAGACGTTACAGTCTTACGTTTAAAAATGCTATACTGGAATCGTAAAACACAGTGAGGCACAATAAGGCTTGAAAATTGTGGAAAGAAGAAAATGGAAAATAACAAAATATACGTCAAATTCGCACCTCGAAAAATAACCAGTTTTAAACATGTTACAACGAGTATTAATTTACGAATTTCACCATGCACATCATAAAATCTCACCAGATTCAGAAACAAACTAAATAAAGAAAAGATCCATAACTGATGACCTGAGGTAGTATAATCCACATGCAAAAAATCATTCAAGTGAATACCTACAAACCGATCACAGATCTAATATTAATGTGAAAAATTAATACTAGATTTTTTACTTGTTTTTTAAAATATAAATATCCATGGATAGAAAAGTCCGACGGGTATAATGAGGGAAAAATAACTAATAACCCTAAAGGAAGTATATTCAAGAAAACACACTTTACAATGGAAGGAAAAGACTGCACAAAGATATGATATCTCTTGGGCGGAATAATATAATGTTTTATGATTGACTTATCATTGTTGAATTTATATGTGAAACCAGGGAACCAGAAATGTGTATCAGAAACTCGTAAGAAAATAAGAAAATACATTATGGATAAGTAGTTAGTTTTGTATCACTAAAATATTATTGACTCCGAAAAAAAAATAAAATAAAATTGCGTACAATATATTTAGATTTTGACGTTAAATAACTCATAACCGTTGATATGCAGCTAAACAAAAACAAATAACCGTTTTCTGTAAGGGCAAAAGAATGTATCCATTTCCGATTTTAATCATAGATATGAGAAACTTCTCGGTTGGAGATGACTGTTTAGACATTTCAGAACAAGCAGGCCACCATGCAAAACATCGCATCGAGTTTCTAACCTTGGAAGAATTGAGAGAAAAAAGGATCGAATACATTAATAGTAATAAAAAAATATTTGAAAATAAACACAACGGACAAAATCCACTTAAAAGAAGAATCACCGTCGCAGCGTCATTATCTTTTACTATGTTCCTCTAATACAAGGCGCAAGATCCACTCAAGGTGAATGTTATTAAATAATGTTGTATTCCTAACGGTTGACGCAGGTCTTTTAAATGTTCTGGGGGAATCAGCTCTAGAGATACTCCTCCGGATTATTCCAAAAAACTAGCGTTTCTTGGGGAGAATTTCTCTGAGTTTATTTTCTTCTTACCAGTGGAACATGAAGGAAATTCGAACGATTCTACCCTGGTAACCTGGCTATTTGTATAGTGTGGACATTTAAACCTAACTAATATTGGTCATCAGAATATTTAACATGAAAATGTCTATAGAATACCGATATTCTTGCAATGATTCTTCTGTGGACAGTTGGTTGAAAAAAAATTAATCACTTACTAAGTCGAGTAGATGTTTTTGCTCTCTATCATATCTGGAAAGCAAGGATTGTGCAGCGCCAGTCCAGATATGATATCACTATTTTCATTCTTTGTATCATCTGACACTTTTAAAGAAAGACAGTAGTATGAGTAGTCGGGTACCTTCTAGAGCAGTACAATGAACCAGGCATTTCTCCAACACATTTGACCATATCTTGTATATATGAGTCCAGCTTGAGGTCTAGGGTGACTTTCTCAATAGGCATTCATAAGATGAAAACCCATGGCAAGTACAACTGTTATCCCTAACAGGAGAAAATTCCGTGGTTGATCGGTGATAATTAAATGTTATCAACATGATTTCAGTAGTATTGAACGGTATGGAGGTTGAGTTGTAAGATCTAGGTTAAATAAGGGATCAGCTGTCAGTCTCCAGACAGATCGCTTCTTGGGGGTGAGCTCATAAACTGTGGAAACATCAATATTGTGTTCACAGTTATTTGCCTCTGCGTCAAACATACATCAATAGATAGCTCTATGGGGGAAGTTGAAACCAAGCAGACAGATTTACATCTCAGATCTAATCAAGACATTTTATATGAAAAGGTAAGGAAGGTTGTAATGCATTTGTCATTGTGGCGAATGACGAGACTGAAGAAAATGCGTTTGAGTTATTAAGGGTCTATTCAACTGAAAAAGTCACACGAGGTGTAAAGAAAAATGGCGATATTAGAATTCTTCTATAAAGGGAAAAGTATTCCTTAATAAAGCAGATAACTATAATAAAAATATTATTTTAGCACAATCACTGTCGCATCAGAAAAGAAATTGATTGTGCATGCATTACGATCAAAAATACGAATAAAATTGAATCCTTAAGTGTCTAAGCGGTTGGGTGGTTTCGCAACTCGACTAGACCAACGCAGAATTTGTGTGATATTTATGTCCTTTCGTAGAATCGTTCATAATTTGATGGATGGATAGTTCACGGTCACTGTTTTTAGGGGAATGATTTCCTGATTGGGTTGATATTAGTAATTCCATGGGAATCTGAACATCTGTTAATTCATCAACTCTGCTTTCCTCAGTTCCATTTGAGGCAAGATGTGGCCTCACTGACACCTAAAGTCCTTATGTGGGCATATTGTTGATTTGCTTCCTGGTGTTCCACCTCATTAATCAGTGGTTCATGCTTGCTATTCTGGGGATATCGTTTCATTAATTTTTTGCCGGGGTCACTTAAAATGACATACACATAAAGCTTCAGACAAGACTACTTCCCGATGTGATTCTGGAAGGTTCTTGTTTTTTAGGACAAGAAGTATTGACTGCCTTGATGACGCCATTGTATCTTCTGGATTATAAGGAGTGTCTCTACTAGTGACAACACTCTATTTGTGCAGGAAAGATTTTGTGCCTTGTGAAAAAAAATGACGACCCCTCTGTCACTATGGATGTAAGCAGGCATGCGAAATATATAGAATAGATTAGATAGGCACCTATTAACAGTTTCCATGTTACCTTCCATGTTTGGGCATTGGTAAGCAAAATGAACCTTGAAAATTCATCTACGAGGATTAACAGGTACTTGTTGCGAGATGAGGAAGGTAGTGGAGCCCTAAAGCCAATGCTCAGATGGTCAAAAGTTTGGGTGGCTTTGATTAAGTGTAGATTAAATGGTTTGTGGAAATTTAGTTTAAATATTATACATCTTTCGCAGTTGGCTATCATTGTGCGGATTTATCCAACAGAGTATGGTCAGTTTTTACTTCGAACGAAGTGTATGAATCTGGTTACATCTGGGTGATACAGGGATTCATGCAGTTTTATCACTTTGTTATCCGAGAAGGTAGCACAACTTGTTCGACTAAAAGTGTCTGCTGTTACATTCTACTTACCTTCACGGTACTGGATTACAACACTACAGAAAACGAAATTGATTCTCCAGCGCAGCATTTTCTCATTCTTTTATTTTCCTATACTTTTGTGATCGAACATAAATTCCACGAACTTCTGGTCAGTGATTAAAATGAAATGTCTACCTATTAGTAGGTACCTGCATTTCTCAACAGTATCAACTATTGCAAGCGCCTCTTTTTCTACTGATGCATAATTTAGCTCACTGCTTTTCAGTGATCTTGAATGAAAAGCAACTGGTTGATAGTCCTGACGTTGTACTGCTGATACAGAGTTGTGGAATGCATCAATTTCTACGACAAATATCACATTATCACCGATTTCCGTCAGCATGGCATTTCCCAGGTTAGTTTTTAGAATCTGGATGGGTAACAAGGCCTACCCTGATTGTGGAAAAGTTTGGGTTGATTTATATATTTTGATTTTGTCTGAAAATTTCTTTATCCAACTTTCATAATATGCAAACATTTGAATGATAAGTTCTAAGGAATTCGGGTTTTGTGGGGCAGATAGTTTCATTAATTCCTGCAGACACTCTGGGTCGAGCTTGATAATCCCTTCAGGTATGTGATATTCCATGTGAACAATTTTCTGGGCATAGCATTTACATTTCTCTTTATTGTATGTCCAGATTGCAGTATTTTGGAAAGGTTGAAGGTTGACATCATGTTTTTCCGAAGTGGTGCCACAGATTTTAGATTATCAACATAGGAATATGCGTCCTGTATATAATTCCTGATGAATACATCCATCTTTCTTTGGAAACAAGAAATCCCATGTGTTACACCAAACAGCATCCTGGTAAATTGGTAGAGCTGGCCCCCAGATTGGAAAGCTGTATAAGGCCTGTCATCAAAATGAAGCGTTATTTGGTGTTATGCACTTTTTTGTACTGGGTTACCTCGTAGACAGTACTCTCAATGTTGGGCATTGTGTATGGATCTTGCAGTGTATATTTGTTGACTATCTGGGAATAGTCAATTACCATTCTATTTTTATGGTGTCCGTCCTCTTTCAAAACAAATAGTGATAGGCTATGTTCAATGATGCCTTCTTTTAATAAATGTTGTATCTCTGAATCAATGAAGTGTTGACCTGCTCTTGAAAATTTTCGCGGACTGTCTGCAATGGGTTTGTAATTTGCAGATAAATTAGCGAATAGGGTCGGAGTGTTGACATTATTTGTTGTAAGTGTGAAAAAGGTTAATGTTTGTTTGCTGTCACCATACTTGATGACAGCACTTATGTGCTGCTGTTTAAAATCAGTTCCAAGCATTATATCAGTAAACAAATCAATAAATACATTTCGAAGAACATTTGTGTACTCACATCGAAGAGGGTTGCGGTCCACAATACAATATCCTGCAAGTTCTGCGATCAGTATTTCTACAGCCACGCGGATTGTTCCCAAGCTCCGGTATCGTTGCAATTTAAGTCTTTTGGCGACGCTTTGTTTTATGAAGCTTCTCAGGGATTTCAGTTTTTGTCCCTTCATGAGTATATTCGTGGATACTTTAAATCAAGATTCTATAGAAGCAGAACAATTACTTGAAAGTTTGGGGCTGTTATTGATCGACATTGTGTGGACTGCGTTGACAATTCGAGTTGACTGAGTACTGGACTGGCTTGAGTGGCATATTTTTGCAAAATGTTCAATTTTAGAACATTTATGACAGGTCACTTGTCTTGCAGGACATTTGTTTCTTGGATGACGTAGATTTCCATAAAACTAACTTTGTGATTTTGTCGCGGATAGCATGTTTTCTGCAGGTGGTCTCTCTTCTTTGACATCAGCAGTTATGGGCGGATAAATGCAAAAAACATTTTTGTGCAAGGTCGAGAGAACGAGCCTAGCTATAAGCATTCTGCAAGGCTAACGTTCTGCTTTCCAGGAGTCTCTGTCGAATAAGATTAGAGTCCAGACCGTTGATGAATGCATCACGAATGGCTTCTCTCGGTAGGCTTTTGTGGTTACAGATTTGTAGTTGCATTCTTTATACAATTCGCGCAGTACCTGTAGGAATTGATCGATTGATTCATTAAGTTTCTTGCAACGACTTGAGATGTGTTGACGCGCAAAAATCTCGTTCGTTGACTTAACATAAATAATTTCTAGTGTTTGTATAGTTTGTATGAATTACAGCTTTCTATGTAGTCATACACTGCCCGATCTATATGTTTAATGAGAAACCGAATTAATCCAGCGTTAAGAGATGGTTCATGGCATTGTGGGGGACAAAGGATTTTTTTTTGTTTTGTTTTTTCGATTACCAATTGCCATTTATCCATGCGTATTTGCGTTTTTTTTGTTTTTTGTTTTTATTTACATTTCCAACCCTAATACTTATGAATGTAAAGTGAGATCGTAGTAATCATAGTTTGATAATTGTTGAGTGGTAATTCTAGAATTAATTCGCTAGATTCATTTTGAATAATATTTAACAGATAGTAAATATGAATATGTTACTTAATTGAGTAGTTTAAGTTTCCTTTAGTTAGTTAGGATTTTTTTAGTTATTTAAATATTTTTATTTGTGTATTTATTATTCCATACATAGTTTAGGCTATCGTATTATTTTAATCGATATATTACAGGCAGAAATGGTAAGAAATTTCAAATAACATTATGAGATAATTTTGTAATGAACGGTTTCGTAAAATGAATGTAAATGGGAGATAGGTTTTATGTGTGCGTGCATGAG
The DNA here is from genome assembly GCA_903632075.3 of Acanthosepion pharaonis. Taxonomy (NCBI): domain Eukaryota; kingdom Metazoa; phylum Mollusca; class Cephalopoda; order Sepiida; family Sepiidae; genus Acanthosepion; species Acanthosepion pharaonis. The sequence continues at coordinate 2,252,223 of CAHIKZ030000125.1, read as the reverse complement.
TGTTTGTGAGATAAAATTTACTTCATTTATTTGTAGAGGCGTGAACGTGCATACATTTTTCCTAATTTCGTTCGATTAAGTGTATAAGGTTAGACTTAAAGATTTTTTATATACTAGTAAGTATAATGAATGTATTTTTTAGGAAAAGTAATATAAGTAGTAACGTTTAGTTATCGAATTATGGGATTAGGATTTAAAACGTAAAAACATTGGATTAAACTATGCAAGCACTAGTCCAGCTTAACTCGTTATGAATTCCGGGGATATAGCGCGAATCAAAACCGAATGGCGCAAAAAGACAACACTATATAGGAGGGAAGGGTGAAAAGCCTTTATTCCATTGGCTGATGTTGACTGACGTATGTTAATAAGAACGGTCGGACTCCTAGCCATATGTGAATTTCATTTGCAATGTTGAGGTGCGTAGCGCAACGCTATGAAGGAGGCGTTCTGACCCATTTGGAATCAGGTCGCGGTTACTGTTGGAGGCGATATGATGCAAAACCTGAAATCGGTGATGAAGAGAGTGCATCACTGAAGACCATCCTTGATGCATCTGAAATGTATTATTCTACAGTGCCTGAATTGCGTGCAGGTAGTTGCCGAACGCCCGGTACCAAAATTTCCACTCTTTTGCAGCGATTGGTAAATTAGTATCTTGACAGAATTTTTCCGGTTTTAATACTTTTTCAATTTTGAATAATTATGAGTTAAAAAAATTGTGGCGAATGACGAGACTGAAGAAATTAACTTTGGGTGATTAAGTTTTTATTCAACTCAAAAAGACACACGATCTGTAAATAAAGATAAAGATTTTCGAACTCTTCTATGAAGGGCGAATAATTCGAATAATCAGGGCAGATAACTATAATAATAATAATAATATTTTACTGTAGTCATTAACAAATGGTTGATGAAAAATACAACTTAAAAATTATAAAAAATATGTTCTTTCTAATGTATTGAAGACATAAATTTGGTGGTGTTTCGTGTGCTTTGTTTTACGGCATATCAACCTCAGTGGGTTATTTAATGTCGACAATTTTTATTGCTGGTAATATTTTTCTTCATACATGTATTGTTGGTATTTTTTTCCCTTCAAAAATATATTTCTTGTAATATTTTTATTCTTTCAAACTTTTATTTCTGGTAATATTTTTTCTTCAAAAATGTATAGCTGGAATTTAAAAAAAAATAGTTTGGTCTGGTTTGTTTTATGGCATGTCAACATCAATAATTTATATAATGCCGACAAGATTTTTATTGCCGGTAATATTTTTTTTCAAATATGTATTGCTGGTAATAATGTATTTCTGGTGTATTGCTGTCAATAATGTATTGCTGGTAATAATTTTCCTTCAAACCTTATTGCTGGTAATAATTTTTTACATATTTTTAAACTTTCATATGGTTTTGACCACAGTTTGGGGGTAAACTATTTACCGATAGCTGGAACCCTAACTGGTGCTACCAGCCCTCGTATGAATGAACATTGGAACACAAGCAATTAAAAAGGGGTTTCTCTCTCCTCAAAACCTCCAGATCAGAGTCCTTGCTGACGGACGGAGAAATAAGAATATATAAATTTTATATTCAATAAATAAAAAGTAGATCGGGAGATCTATATTTTCGAAACAGCACAAACGTCTTCACTTCGACCAGATAGGAAAACCTATGCGTACAGACGAAGAAATGCTATCTAATAAAAATTGTGTACCTAATTTTGGATTCCTAAAAACTGACCTGCCACATCGAAGAGAGACAAATGGATCTAATATAGATACCTAAGGAAAAGAGACCCTCCTAAATTATAGATGTGATTCTATTGATATAACATAGAACGAGTGTAAAACACAGTACGAATTTAGAGAAAAAATCAAGACTTTGATCGGAAGCTTAGAAAAGCAGGTGTACTTGACTGTTACCTAAATTATTGGAAACAAGTTTGCATGAATTTTGATGCCGAGTTAGTTTAGACGGCACAGAAAAGTGTCGCATATGTCTGTGAATAAAGACTCATGTTTAGGAGCAAATATCTATATGCATAATTAATAAAAAAAAGTATTAATAATGAGTGCATTTAACTTTTAGGGTTGATCACAGAATAGAAAAGAACGAATATGGTGAGTGAGAGAAGTATCTCAATTCTTTTTGAAGAGCTGAGATTTTTGAAGGTTATAAAGTGACAACCGTACTATCGGAACACCGAGAACAACTCAGAATATCTGATAAAGATGCGCGATGCATGCAGTTCATCAGAAGAATAGGAAAAATAATGGTCGACTTTATTGCTGGAAAAAAGCTAGATAGCGAGAGAGCGTGCTGAAGTAATATAGTAAAATGCCGAATCTTAAATTTCGGTAAAGGTCACTAATTGCTGCTAGTGTAAATACTAATCACTGAACTAATAATAATAATAATTATAATGAGGATGATGATAATAATAATAATAATGATCATAATAATAATAATAAACACTGAATTTTCATCAAGAGCTCTGAAACCAAATAATAGCTGGTACAAAAATGAATACATGTTTTTATTATTAGCGAGGCGAAATAGCATAAATACGGTTGAAAGTAAAATCATGGAAAAAAAAAACAACTTTTGGTCAGGAAGTAAAAGCTAGAGACAAAAAAATACACTGAAGAAAAATGCAATTACAACCAATTGGAAGCACTTAGACTAGATTGAATCTGGAATTTGGTTTACACAAATCATATTACATAAAAACGGCCTCAAAACTTGAAAACTGTCTGACGAAATGCGACTAACGGAATAGAAAATGAAACCAAATCAATGGCCATCAAAATGTGCAGTACATAAACAACGCATACTTAAACTTCGTTTGAAAACTATTGATTGGACTAATAACAATGGAAATATGATTCACACGGGGAAAGAAAACATATGGCTATTAAGAAATAGTAACAATGTAGAAAATGACCAAACTATATCAACCAAAATTGGTAAAAGAATTTACGTCTTAAGAAAAAATATGTGGAAGTTTGAAAATGAATAGCGGACTTGAAAAATAAGTCATGATATCCAGTAACTGGATTAATTTATTCAAAATTAAGAAAACATGAATAAAACTCATGCCTTCTATCATCCATTACGGTCCACATAAATCAATAAAATTGCCCTTAGATAATTATCGAAATGACACTAGCATCAATGATATTGATATCCTGCAAAGATTAACATCAATTTACTCATGCTAATAAATACTTCACTCATTTAATACTCGTATTCATATGATTTAAAACTGTGAGCTGAAAAAAGTGCAATACGAGATACTGATGAGAAGGATTAAGTACAGCTTTAATAAAGGAATCGAATACGGTATCGTCGATATAATATTCTTGATGCCCAAAGGAAAAGATGACAGCCGAGTGAATCGAAACACAGATAACAAAATAGCGAGGTCATTAACGTTAAACGACCACCTGATGTCGAATTATATTCAATAAATCGGTAGAAATTAACGGAAGATAACATTAAGGAAAGAATAGTTAACGTTAACAGAAAATATTGGAAATCAAAATAAACAGCAATGATTTTGTAAACGTGATACTTGTGTATCAATAGCGAAATACAGAGACCTCTTTCTAAACATGATGAAAAGGTAACTTAATTCAATGTGTTGGAGGAATATGCAACCATTCAAAATATCCTAAACCGCAAAAGATATAACTAGAAAACTTCTAGGGACATTCTTATTATAAATAGGTAAAAAATAAAACAAAAAATTATGAAAATTATAAATCAAATAAAACAATAACATAAAAAAGTGTATAAAATAAAATAAATTAAATTAAAAGCCAAAAGATGTTAAATTCAACCACTTTGCCAAGAACCCTCAGGCAGGCAACACTTGTGTAACTTTCTAAGCAGGATGAAAAGGTAAGTTAAGTCAATGAGTTAGTGGAATATTTAGCCATTTAAAATATAGATTTCACTAGAAAACTTGTAGGGACTTTATTTTTATAAATAGATAAATAATAAAATATAAAATTAAGAAAATTATAAATAAAATAAAACAATAACTTAAAAACGCTATATAACATAACATAAAAAGCTGTATAAAATAAATTAAATTTAATAATAATAAAAATACCCCAAGAATGCAACAATAATACACCTGCCGGAAATACGGACATCCCGCCAAAAATGTTGAATTCAAGCTCTTCGCCAAAAACCCTCAGGCAGGCAACACTCATCGTGTGAAAATTATCTCTCTGATATGGCTAGTAGTAATAAGGTGTTACTTCTCCATTTCATAAGATGGACCTTAAAACAATTGTAACCTAAGAAATGCACATACCATTGCAAAAAAAATATAATTATAAATTGTATGAAATTAACATGCTATCTTGTGATTTCTGAACGTTTTGTTTCCTTTCAAGTATAATTTTGTCTCCTTGAACACGAGGATAATTTCTGATGCGAAGATGTGAAGAAACACTGAAAAAATACATGTAAAAAAGAAGCAAAATAGCATTCATATGAATCGAGGAAATTGCGCAAATGGTTAGACAGAAGTGACAAAAACTGAAAATTAACTTTTATAAAAGCTGATTAAATGTGATACAGAAACGTACGCAGCAAAAAAGCGATATAAAATTATGAATATTATATTGTAGTGATAATTTAAGAAAATATTGTATTGCAGTGATCATTTAAGAAAATATAACAGACGAATATTACGGACATGGTTACTGAGTGGGAATCTGAAGCGATGACAATTATTTAAATCCTTCAAGATTACAAAATCATATCTAATTTAAAATATGCACGATTCACAAAAACAGAAAATCCCTTTTTTAGGCCCCCAAAATGGAAAGGATACGGGAACCTTTTCCTAAACAGTAAAAAATGGATGAGCCTATTCTCTTGTTCAAGATAATAGGGAGGAGAATTAACTGGGCGATAGGAAAGCCTATCTATACTTAAAAACCATAAAACATAACAACTCAAGGCAGAAACAAGACAAACAACAAACTGGCTTGTAAACTCAACTAGGGAGTCAGGCTGGGAGACATGGCGCGTGCTACGAACGTATAAATCGCCTATGAGCTATAGGGCTAAAAGAAATATTGGGAAGAAAGGCTTGTTCATTCACCACACCCGCCCATATGGATTATCATAGATGGATACAGGACAAGTATGGCTCGGGAGCAGGATTGATACGGAATCTGAAATATAAAGTTTTAATTTAAGCCCAAAATTCACTATCTTGTTGAAGAGAACACTCCAGCATTTCTTAGACACGATTAAAAAATAACGTCCAAGCTTTGATACTCAGAGTTTTCAAAGATGGATAGGGGGTAAAATAAATTCAATTCAATTAAAAAAAAAGAAAAAGAAAGAAAACATTATTACCAAGAGTGTAATAAAATAAAATGATTAAAGAATGAAATTCAGAGATACGTACAAACAAGACAGTGGACGCTTGGCTGCTTAGACGAATGTTTAAACAAGGTGTGGGTAGGAGGAGTGCTAAGATAGCCATTTGCTACCATTCACTTTATGTAGAAGAGAACACTCCCACGCCTCACGGAATTTGTACTTTTAAAACAAATGTTTAAACTGAGAAAAATACGTTCATATTTTTAGCAATTAGTTATAAATATCATTTTCCTTAAGGCGTCAAATTCTATGCATAAGTGACGATTGATTGGTAGATCGATTGGTTATTTTTATATAGTTTATTAACACCTTGTAAGATATTTAAATCCGAATCATATTTTGAATTGTAAGCATAGTTATCCGTTGCCAAATGAATATTAAATTAACAATTTGTTGAGATAACAATGGTTTTTTTTCCTGGTACAAGTGATATTATTTAACCTATAGCTGGGGTAGAAGAGACAAATATTTGCGCCTAAGTGAATATAAAGAATTTAACGTGAATTCGAAATCCGCTATCCGATTCCTTATTCCGAGTCATTCTGAGCAATGGAATCTGGACATCTCAAAATCAAGGATCAATCGACATATTTCCTACTTAGCCTCAATACCTTCAATTAGTGCAACTTATTTTATAATCGAATGCATGCATCATTAATTATTTTCATTTTAACAGTAACTATTCTTGTTAGTCATGATCCATGTACTGGGTGAAAATTTGTACTGTCCACATTGATACTGACCGAGATCGGCGCCGCTTATCTTCGGTGATCAAATATGAACCGGTAATTTCAGTGTGATTTCCTAATTGAGCGAGGAAGATGTAGTTTAAAGGATAATTGTTCGGTAAAAATTATTCGTATATTGACCAAAGTCAGTAATAACCTAGATTATTACTCAAAATGAGTAACTAATATTACATGATTTGGTAATGAGTAGTACATGATGTTTTGGTCGCCGTTCAATTTTTAGAAATCTCCATCAAGTAAACTAATATCATGGACTCTCGTCTTATTCCCAATATGAATTTGGAATGTGTTTAAATGTTTAAAATATACATAATTGCGATGATAAAAAGCGCCAATATTGTTAATGCAAATAAAATCAAATCAAAATGAATTTTTATATTTTTTAGCCATTACAAGGTTAATACGTCTGAAATTTTAGTAACTTTAATGCCAGTAATACCAAAGGTTATATCGACAGTTTACGCATACCAGGGAAGTAATCATTCCTGTCAAATATTAATTATAATATATTATCTGTCTAGCAGGTTATCCTATCCTGCTGTTCTATCTGAAAAATCATGTTTCAAATGATATATATATATATATATATATATATATATATATATATATATATATATATATATATATATATATATATATATATATATATATATATGACAAAAATACAAAATGAAGCAGGTTGTCGGATTGTTAGACCTGAAATCGCCATGAGTCCATCATAATTATAAACGAAATGGATAATTAAAGTCTAACTCTTCTTCTTTATATATATATATATATATATATATATATATATATATATATATATATATATATATATATATATATATATATATATATATATATATATTTTCTACATATATTGATACATGTTTCATTAAACAATATAGATGAGTGTTGTCTTTTTATTTTATGTAAATTCTTTTCATATCGTATGAATAGCTTAATAACATTTTCATTGAACGAAAGAAGAAAATGACAATTCATATTATTAATCCTATTTAAGCTTCCGTCTTACATAAGCCATTTTCAAAGATAGCAATTACATTACAATATATTACGCAATACAATGACAAGACAGTGATGATATTCTGTTTCTGTTTACAGGGAAGATTTCCAAGAAACGGCATTCGTGCATATAAGACGCTGGAAGCGAAAATCGCACGGCTGCTCATAACGTCACACATGACCACGCGAGAGTGAATTCGAGAAGTATTAAGCATGGGAAGCCGTTGGTATAAACCAATGGCTTCTGTTACCAATTATAGGCATTTAAGAATATTTGTAGAGATTTCGTAGTTTATTTTGTTCAGGTTAGGTTTCAACTGTTTTATGTATATAGCTTAAAGGATTTCTAGTTTTTGTTTATTGTTTTCATGTTTAAGTAAAATTGTGTTTTTAACAAGGATTTTTCAGAATTGTGTATGTATTGTATAATGTTGTTTTAAATGACTAAATATGTTAGATTTATCATTCAAATGTAGTTGCAAGAGTCATGAAGCCAGTTTGTGGTGTGACCAACATAAATATTATTTTATTCGTTGAAATTAAAATCTCCAAAAGGGCACTTGAATTTGTAAACTATGTTGTTTTTTTTTTTGCAAATCGCTAAAATGGGGAGAAGAATCATTGCGAATAATTAACTTGGATATAATAGATTTAGTGTTGTATATGATTAACTTTTTTTTTGCTAGGATCTGTTGTAGAAATATTAGTATTTACTATTTTTAGTACACTTTCATCTTGTTTATAATTAGTATGCATTTGATTATGATATGGTAGATTAATATATTTGAGATTACTAGAAGTAGTATTATGTTCTATATATATATATATATATATATATATATATATATATATATATATAAAATATATAAAATAAAACCGACATTATCAACTAGAATTAAATCTAGAATGGCTGTCGTTGATTTCGTATTTAATAAATGATAGAACATTCGTATTTTCTTTTAATCTGCTAAGGGTAATCATTACTAAATGTATTCGTTTAGTACACGATAACGAAGGAAACTGCAATTGTTGGTCTATTTATCGCATTCAATGTTTGACATTTATAGTTAGCAAAATAAAAAGTTATGTGAAAGAAAAGTTAATTCAGATGAACTCATTTATCTGTATTTTTTTCTTCTGGACTTTTTCTGTTCATTGCCTAAATGGCGTTATAATGGATTCTGTCATTGAAGTGAAAAAATTGTGAAAATTAAATATCAGCTTACGGGAACGCGAATCTCTCTCACGAATGCAGCAGCAAATAGAACGAAGCCAAAAATATGTAGAGACTCCATTTCTTCAATGAACATAAAATTCCTTATAAAAACGGATGATCAACTTCCTGCACTTCGACTGAAAACATTTCTTTTTCAAAATTTTTTCTCTCGAGTTTATTTCTGAATGTTTTTAAAAAACATATTCCCTTTTAATAAACATATTTTATGTTTTGTTTATTTAAGATATACTATTTGCAAATAGGAAATTATTAATAGAATTTGTATCCTCGTTTGAACTCACAGAAACACTTCATTATCAGAGCATCTTATTTTTAATTTATTTTACGGCACATCCCTTTGTACTCTATGATGTGAAAGCCAATTGACTAATTCTTACAATTGAAAAATTTGGTTTTCTGATTCTCTAAATACTTTGATTCGTAATTTTGATCATCGAAACGTATTCCAGTTGAACGCCTGTTGCAATAAGATTTGGATTTCATGAATACGAACATACTGATCGCTTATTCTTTTAATATTCTTCAAAAAATGTTATTTACTGCCTTTTAGACATTTTTTTAACAATTTCGAAATTAACTGATCGATTATTCGAAAAAAATATATATATATATATATATATATATATATATATATATATATATAGTATGAAGGAATCATAAATGTTTCAACTTTTGGATTTACTTGTTTCCTTGATAACAATATCGAAATTATCTTAGAACGATGCAAATATGTAATAACGATAGAATAAAGTTTAATATTCTTACAAATTCATTGCACTATTATAAAGGACTTAATTTATTTTGACCATCCTTCTATCTTTTTAAATTAATATCCATGTAAATATTATATTCCATTTTAAAGGAAGAAACCAACAGAATCTCAAAATATTTTCTGGTCGCAGTCGCGGCAAGAAGTGGTGTATAGTGCAAAACATCTCAAATTACCCAGGGGGAAATTAAGACAGTTGAGATAAGAAAACAACTTCATATGCAACGGCATAGGAAACAAGTTTGGAATCAAGTCTGCAGCAACCGCAGAAAAAGGTAAGAACAAGGGATTTGTTTTTGAAGTTGTAACTTCAGTGTTTTCCCACTGGAGAATGAACCAGGGTATGAACATTTTGGTTGGTGTATGAAATAATATATTAAGTAGGTATAAACAGAGAAACATGGCGTGTGGAATGGGGACAATATGTCGCCGGGGCTTACATATATTTAACCGAATCAACAGGCAATTGAATAAAGCAGATTGATACAAAAGCTTAAAAGATGTGGTAATAAGAAGAGAAAATGTTGTTATTAATCTCAGTATAAGTAATAAAATAATAAATCTTCATCATAGAAAGAAATTTAACTTCAAAGCAAACATTCAGAACAACAATAGACAAAGATGCCCTTATACATGTTGTACTAAATTGCAATGTATTGTATGAATGAATGCACATTTAATCGACGAATCGAAAATGAATTATGAAAATAAATATTGGTTTCGAAAATTCTGGGAATGATCCAAGTATACTTCCCGAAGCCAAAAAGCATTCAGACATTTAAAGATCAGTTGAGGCCTCACAGATAATTATTATTTATCAGGTCAAATTAAAGTATGTATGACTAGAATTCCCTTTACCTGATTCAGTGCAACACCAGCGAGATAGACATTGAATGAATGTAAAAAATAAAAAAAAAATTGTTTCGGAACAAAAACTTGTATCATTATTTAAAGAAAATTTAAAGATAATAGATATTTTATACAGATTTTGTCAACGGTGTATGTGCCATTTTGTTCTCCTCGTTTTTAATTTTGTTGAAAAGTTTTCATGTTTTCACTCAACCCAAACATTGCATCTTTCTGGGCGATGAAATGATCTCACTCTGATTTACGCACTTCCAGAGATTTAAAATTCTTTCCTTTAATAAATATCTTGTAAAGACCAAATAAATCCGAATATGAAAATTCATAAAAATACTATGAGTTTAGTAGCATATCCAAATAAAGATGCACGAATATCTGCAGTGTCTGCAAAGAGACGCGATGTTTGGTGTTCTCCTGATGGAAGACGATATCGTTTTGATTAGTAATCCCTGACGCCATGTATTGATTGCTGTTCCAACTGGGAAGAGTACTTGGCTAAATTTAACGTCTGATTTGGGTTCAAGAACACTTACTTCACAATATATCTCCTTTTAAACAAGCAGCTATCCGTTGGAAATTTTAACGCTTCATATTGTTGCAGACAATTCATGTAGTATATCCTGTTGTGTCTGTCGTGTCGTGGCACAATAGTAAAAATAAGAAAAGTGTATTTAACATCACAGATACAAAAGTAGGAAACGGGTACTACTCAGCTAGGCAGTTGTAGTACTGTCGCTGCTTACACCGGGTAGGTATTACTGGCACTATATATAGTGAGAACCGGTGTAATTCCCTTGTGTTAGAGGCTGGTGCAACACCCCCCTTTGAAAATATCCCGTCTGGGAATTAATAACGTTTTTGTTTTGGGTTCACCCTAATCAACTCCGTTGATTTCCGTTTTCTTTCTGACCTCCTATTCTCATGAGCTGTCTCTGGTACTGGCACCTGAAAAGTATCAAACACTGTGTCCATGATGTCCTCCTCGGGCGATCTGGTCACCTCACTGTTCGAGTATCTTTTCCGGATTTGTTTAGTGTGACGTTTGTGCACGAAATCTGGTCCCTTAATCATATAGACCATGTTGCCTATTTGTTTCTCAATAGTGCCGGACTCCCAAAACGTCCTATTATTTCTATGCATCTTGTAGAAAACTCTTTCGCCAACTTTATACCGTTTTTTTTTTGTTATTGTTTTTTGAGGTTTCACCTATCCTGGTTTGGTAACAACTTGTGGAAAATTGATCTAACCTTGCGTCCGAACATGACCTCAGCAGTTATCTTCGACGTTTCGATGTTTGCATTCGGAGTGACCCTGTAAACTTGTAAGAACTGTTGGATTGACTTATCCGTTGGTGATCCACTAGCCTTTCTCAGGGCTCTCTTGAACGTATCCACGATTCTCTCCGCTTGCCCATTGCTTCTTGCATGGTATGGTGGAATGGTTATATGCTCGATTAGATAATCCTCGCAGAGATGTTTAAATTCGGTAGACGTGAATTGCGTTCCATTGTCTGTGACAATGCAATCTACAACTCCAAATCTAGCGAATAGTTCATACAGGAAGTTAAGAGCTGCCTCGGATGTGGGGTTCTTGCATTTCCGTACTTCCGGCCACTTAGATAGACTGTCTATAACAATGAGATAGTAGAAACCATCTAACGGTCCAGCAAAATCCAAGTGAATTCTCGACCAAGGTCGGTCCGGTTTTGTCCACGAACCGAATTGAGTCGGAGGAGCTTTCATAGCTAATGCGCATCCTCTACACTCCCTGACTTTTTCTTCTATATCCTTATCCATGTTTGGCCTGAAAACGAAAGAGCGCATAAGGCTTTTCATTCTTGATATGCCTGGATGTCCTACATGGAATTCCTTGAGCATTCTTTTCTGTAATGTCGTAGGAATTACGACCCTGTCGCTATATAACAGGACGTTATCACAAATTGAATAAATTTCCTCATCCAGTTGGTTACTGTTGATTTTTTCTTTCGTGCTTATAATAAATTCGTCCACCTCTGCCTTACTCTTAATCTCATCAAGCATTACTGGAAGTTCTCTTATCGTGTCACATAAAGTATTTTTTACTTCAACTTCCGCATGAATGGCTGCTATTACGATATCCTCCAATGGTTCTGTGTGCTTAGGTATTAACCTTGATAAGCCATCTGCATGACCAAGTTTTTTAGATGGTACATACTCCATTTGAAAATTATAATTCAGAAGAATGGTACTCCATCTTTGGAATCTATTCGCTGTATGTTGTCGTAGTCCCTTTTTCGATCCAAAAATCGTTAGTAAAGTTTGTGATCTGTTTGTAACAGAAATTGTCTACCGTGCAAGAAACGATGAAATTTCTTTACTGCGAATATAATGCTTAGCGCCTCTTTCTCAATTTGCGAGTAGTTCTTTTCGGCTGGTAAAAGTGAACGGGATGCATGGGCTATGGGTTTTATTTTTCCATCATCCATTTTGTGTAGTATGCATGCTCCTATGCCATAGGCACTGGCATCGCTTGCAACTATAATATCACGTTTGGGATTATAATGTGCCAGAAACAAGTCAGACGTTAATATATCTTTAATTTCCTGAAATGCTTCTTCGCACTCTTGCGTCCAGACCGATTTTTGGTCCTTCCTTAACAATTCATTTCAGGGTGATCTTAGTTTATGCATATTTGGCACGAATACATTGTAATAATTCGCCAACCCTAAGAAACTTTGTAGAGACGCAATATTTTCTGGAGAAGGCATGACCCTTATAGCACTCGATAATTTGCCCCAAGTATTTTATTTTTTCCATGAAAAAGGTACATTTTTCCTGTTTCAGTTTAAATCCATAATCCTGGATCCTTTTGAATACTTGGTTTACATGAGCTTTGTGTTGTTCTTTGCTAGCGCTGTTCATTAACACATCGTCCAGCCCACTTACCATCATGTCCATTGTTTGCTGAAAAATCGCAGGGGCGACATTGACCCCAAAAGGAAGTCTGTTAAACTTGTATAATCCCTTATGGGTATTGATGCATAGCAGCTTTGAACAAACCTGATCGACTGGGATTTGCAAATACGCGTTACTGAGGTCGATTTTAGAAAAATATTTCCCTCCACTCAGTTTCGCGAATATTTCTTCAGGGCTCGGAAGGGGATAATGGTGATCCTTTAATGCATTGTTTATACCTGTTGAGAAATCGGCACAAACTCTAATCTCCTTGCTCTTCTTTTTGATGTAGACTGTTGGCGTAGCCCACTCACTGTGATCAATTTTTTCGAGGACACCCATGTTTTCGAGTCTTTCTAATTCACCGTCTATTTGTTCTATAGCGGCGTATGGAACCTTTCTTTTCGTTTTGAACACTGGCTGTTCATTTTCATTGACTTCAAATTTTGCTACCGCTTTTGTACACCTTCCAAGACCGCCTGTAAATACGTCTGGAAAATTCTCTTTTAACTCCCTCTTAAGTTTTTCTGACTCCACATTCGAATCCTCAACTTTTTGACAAAAAGAGCTTAAAGGCAGATCCCATAGTCTAAATTTTTCGAACAGATCAGTTCCAAAGAGGTTATTTGATTTTCGCATGACAACATTTTTCGCTTTTTCGGACTTATTCTGAAAAGAAATATTCGTCAATTATTCTCCTTCGAAGGTGATTTTTTCACCACTGACGCTTCTCGACGTTTTATGTGATTTAATCATAGTGGGTCTCCCAAGCTTCTTCCTTGTCTTTATATTAATGATGGAAATATCAGACCCACTATCAAGCTGTAGTCTTACTTTCTTTTTAAACATTTTGACCTGTACAAATTTCCAGATATTTCGTTCCTCAGGTTCAATCTTTGTTAGTTTAATGTATGTCTTCTTTCTACCAGATTTTTTCCTACAATGTGATGCCTTATGCCCCTTCTGGCAGCAGTTGTCACATTGTTTGAATTTGTAGGGACACTCATTGTACCAATGTTTATCTCCACACCTCCAACACGGTCCAGGTGGATCTTTTCCCTGTTTTTTTCTCTGGTTATTTTTTGAAGTTAATTTTTTCTTCTGTTGGAGCTTTTTAATGTACGACACTCCGGTTTCCTCTATGTCACGAATGTCCTGCTTCAACGCAACAAACCGTTCACAGTCTTCCGCTAAGTTTGTATTTTTAAATTCGGCTCATTTTCGAGTTTATTTAAAACACGACGCCTGATCTCAGCGTCTTTACCTAAAACCAGCCCTTGCACAAATATTAAACATTTAAAATTATCTGATGATAATTCCTCCAGTTTAAAGTCTTCGCAACGCTTGTTTACAATACTTGCATAAGTAGTGTAATCATCTTCCTCTCTTCTAGTGACATTCATACACTTATATCTCCTGTGAAAAAGAGAAGTTTTTGTAGAAAACAGTTCTGTTAGTAGAGTAACTCTTTTGAAAGTTCAACTCACTGGTCTTTTTTGGAAGGATAAAATTCACGAACTTTGTATGCTCGGCAGTTCCCAATTTTCTTAGCAGAAACCTAACTTTTTTAGCGTCTGTCCATGTACCGCAATCCGATACAAAAATATCCTCATATCTTCTATAGAAATGAGCAAACGTGACATCGTCTTCTGGATTATAATTGAAACTTTCAATAGCGTTCCACACAGCCGTCTGGGAGAATGCGTTATGATTCTCACTTGCATTTGTTAACTGTGTTGCCTCCAGAAGTTTCCTCTGTTCCTCCTGTGTTTTCATAAAGATTTGTTCGACGCGTTTCTGTTGTTCCAACAACTCTTTTTTAAATTTCTCCTCACTTTCAAGTTGTCGTGGAAGTTGTTGCTTTTGCAACGCGAGACTTTGTTCCGTTTGAAATTTGAACAATTGAAGAAGAGACTCTCTTAATTCTGCGTCCATGGTAAGAATTCAATTTACGCACCATACAGTTTACACTTGTATTAAACAAATCACTTTTCCCAAGGCTTGCTTACTAAAATTAGTTTGCTCAACTAATACACAAACAAGAAATATGTATTTCTCGTAAAAAACAAAAAAAAATCTGTCGCTTTAAGGAGTGTCGACTAATGAGAAAGTCCAAAATTTTTTTCCAACCTCTTTGTGTTTTTGCACAAATATGACTCGAATTTTTAACAGACTTTGTTAAGCACAAATGACATACGCGAATATATATTTTTCACTCGACAAATCATTTAACTTTGAAGAGGAGAAAAAAAAATCTTACCGTGACAAAAATCTCTGGTTTCTTGTAAAGAAACAAAAAAACAGTGAACCTCTTTTTTTTTCGAAACCCTTTGTGTTAGTATTTTCAACTATAATTGACAATATTATTCGCGTTCTCACGCTGTAGACTTTTGGTAGCAAATTTTTGGTTGTTTCTAAATTTTTTTTTACGTCGACAAATTACTATTGTAGTAATTAATTTGCTATTAATCCTTAGGTATCCACATATCTGTTTGAAATGACGAAGGTGTTTTGCCGTAAAAATCTTGCGAATCTTTGAATTTCAATCACTTTAGGTGATTGTCTGCAGTGATACCGTTTCGATTCCGACGTCGCCAATCTGTCGTGGCACAATAGTAAAAATAAGAAAATCAAGTTGAAGTTGGTTTAAATAACAAGTGTATTTAACATCACAGATACAAAGGTAGGAAACGGGTACTACTCAGCTAGGCAGTTGTAGTACTGTCGCTGCTTACACCGGGTAGGTATTACTGGCACTATATATAGCGAGAACCGGTGTAATTCCCTTGTGTTAGAGGCCGGTGCAACAGTTTCATTGTCATGATTCACGTATACATGTAATTTCAAATGCATTACAACCTCAATATGAAATCAGTGGATTATTTCTATGTTTTCTCATATTGTTTCATCTGCATTATATTTAAGCAATAATTCGATTTAAGGAACTATAAAAGTATTCCTCCGTATTCCTGATCAGAATTTACACTTCTGAACCTAAGAAAACACTTACCAAATGTAGACGAATCTATGACTCCAGCTGCATAAACGGTACATATATTATTTACACTTTGTACAGTGTCATCACCTTTCCTGAAAGAAAGAATGAATGAATGAAAGAAAGAAAGAAAGAAAAAGAGTGAAAGAAAGAAGGAAAGACAGGCAGCGAGAAAGAAAATCAGGGGAATGTATTTCATATACATTGCTAATTCTTCTTGGGATGTTCTTAATAATTTCTCGTCACAAATCAGAAGCATCAGACCACATGTGGAAGCCATAATGAGAAAAATGTAAATTGAAATGAAAATATATGAATAATTGCATGAAGCATGTGAAAACAAGTGTGTAAAAATTACGATATTTTTTGCTCACTCAGAATTCGAAAAGAGCATACAAAATATTTTAAAATAATGTAAAATGATGAATAATCATGTTTCCATGTCTAATTAAAAAACATAACAATATAAAGAAAATTAAAATGCAAGGGAAAATAAAGAAAGGGACTGGACACATTTCAAGAAGGCTTTATCATGTAATCTTCGTATGCATGCATGCAGAAAAAGCAACATGCAAAAAAGATGCGGTGATTAATTTTTAAATTTATCCAATAACACCGATGGATATGAATTGTATATGCAACTGAATCATTAGGTAATCAGCATGTACACACCACAGTAAACAATGGAAAGTGAAATAATGTGTTTCATGCAACAGAATGTTCAAGAAGCTAATTGATTTTTCTGTTCATAAATCAGTTGTGACGTAAGCTTATGAATTCCTCTTTTTTCATAAACCGAGGGAATATGATTTTCTGGCAGAATGTAGATTGCTCATTAATGAAATTTAAAAAAAATATATTTTTTCACACTGTAACACCATATATAAATGTGTGTGTGTGTTTGTGAAGAAAAAGAGGTAAGAGGAAAATCTATACTTAGCCGAATCGTTTCAACATTGCCTTGATAAATTCCCTGAGATGATGATACGCGTCGGTTAAGTATAGTTTTTCCTCATGTCACTTTGTATTCATTTTGTCTCTTCTATCTAGATACACCCCATCTGAAAATATTTACACACACACGCAAACACACATAGCCAAATATTACGCATATATATACATATACACACGCCCCCCATATATATATATATATATATATATATATATATATATATATATATGTGTGTGTGTGTGTGTGTGTGCGTGTGTGTGAATAAAAAATGGTAAGGAGAAAAACTACGCTTAGCTGACGCGTTTCGACATTGCCTTGATAAAGTCGCTCAGAAGATGATACGCGTCGGCAAAGTATAGTTTTTCCTCATGTCACTACACCCCATCTGATAATATTCATACACACACGCAAACACACACACACAAATACGCACACACACACATATATATATGTATAATATTTATACATATACACACACATATATTTTATATATATATATATATATATATATATTCATACACGTTTTTTTAAATAATATAGACAAGTGTTGTCTATTTTATGTAATTTTTCGTAACATCTGATAAGTTTTGTAACATTATCGTTGAACGAAGAAAGAAATTCACAATATACTTATATATATATATATATATATATATATATATATATATATATATATATATATATATATACAGTGGGGATGGGGGTTTTGTTTTTTGATGCCTAATGTTATTATGCGTCAATAATTACATCATATACATACAGTTATTCGGATCATTAGTCATATGTGCTTCTTTTATTGGTATATTCATGCTTGCAGGTTATGACAATTGTAAGGATGTGATTAACCGTTTCCATACAGGAACTATTCGGTACTCATTGACATAGCGTTGACGTTATTCTTGTTTGTAATTCATAAATAATTTCATTTAAAAACAGTTTGTCCAGAATATAGATTTCTCAAATACACTGGCTGATAACGTTCGTCTTTTCTTTTTTTTTTCTTTTTTTTTTTCAATCGCTTTAAGCAAGAAAGGCAATAATGCCACAACGACGCACGCGGTTAATCCGTGCTTAAGAGAATCAGAATACATTAGTGTGGAGAAGTGAGGGAACGATAATAAAAAGAAAGTTTCAGGAATGCATAAGATCTTCATTGACAATGCATTTAAATGTTTGAAGAGGGTAAAGGATAAGGAATAAGAGAATTCGGAAGGAGTTCCACAGGTGAGAAATGCGAGAAAGGAAACTGTTACTCGCTATTTTAACAAAAAAAAAAAAAAACAGTTCGACCAATTTTCCAATCTAGAAAACTGGTTACGTTCATGCATTCAACGCACTAGGAAAAAAGCATTTCGCTTGCCATGAAAATAATTATAGAAAAGACGGAGAGAATCCTCATCAAGACAGTAAGTATGGGACTGAAGTCGAAATGTCAGGTCTGTGTCTAATACTTTACAGAACGTTCGTTGAAGTTTTTCACGAGTCCCTAGACATACAACAGGATTCTAGACCAGATATGGCAACAATTTTTATTGCATAAACGAATGGAAGAATTATGGATCTGCAAGATGTATTCCAACGTTAAAGATTTTCTGGGCGACAAAACGAACCAATGTCCCTAGCAGTAGACGTAGCAATTTATTCAATATAGCCATTTCACATATCATTGGAAATCGTGGATTAAAGATGGCATAGAGTTGTGCTCTCTTTGAATTCAGCTTCAGCTATGCTGGGGACACACATAAAAGCTCACTCTATTGTTATTTTTTGGGGGGAGAGACGTTAAAATTCGCAAGGGTTTTCTTGTTCCATTTAACCACTGAAAGTTTTTTTTGTTTTAGAACAGTTGCCAAGTTTCCATTTGTCGGATCTCTAGAACTTGCTACAAAGAAACGAGAAACAGTTTGTGTCACTTGCATAAAAACCTAGTTGTTAACTGATTATAACAGAGAGATCGTTGATGAATATCAGAAACAGCTTATGTACAAGAATACAAACCAATGTGAAACTCCGCGTTAATATGAAATGACCTGGAAGCGTTAATATGAAATGAACTGGAAGCTTGTTTACTAAAATTAGTTTGCTCAACTAATACACAAACAAGAAATATGTATTTCTCGTAAAAAACAAAAAAAATCTGTCTTCATGACACCATTTTATTCGGAACGTTTGAATAAACCAAATAGTTGTCGTTTGATAACTTAGCCCAGGAGCTTGTGGAGTATTCCATCATGTCAAACCTCTTCGAACGACTATGAGATATTTACGGCTACAAACTGAGAATCCCCTATAATTCGATAGAAAAATTTAGTCATACCCCATTAACACGTCATCGATATAGCTGGCGAATGGAAGCCATATTTTTTTGTCTGGAAGGAGGCAGTGCAAAGAAAGATGTTTTACCAATTCCTCGTTGATTAGAGCGTAGAGAACTTTTCCAAAAAGAAGTAATAAAATAATAGGGAAATAATTTTAGGGTTAAGAGATTTCCCAGGAGTTCTTCAAAACTGGAAATACAGAGTACTACTTCCAACAAGCTGGAAAAATGATGTAGCGAAGCATTTGTTATAAAGTTTTGAGAGAATAGGAGCCATCTCAGAATCCCGTCCCTTTAGGACAAGGGTCGGCAACCTACGGCCCGAGGGCCGGATCCGCCACGCGAAGGCATTTTGGCCAGCCCGCGAGCCTGATTACCAATGAATCTATTTTTAACATGAGAGACGAGGCTTTCGAATTCGACAAAAGGCCTCCTGTTATCATTCTCTGATCCACCCAACCGAATTTTAATACTATGATGGCAAAAACACGATCAAAACCCAATCATTTCATTTTCAGCATAAACAATGAATAAAAAAATAAACATAAAAGAAATACTGAGAGCCGATTTGACCGACCGACCGACCGACCGACCGGCGACAGCTTTGAAGGGACAATGTTGTCTCAGTCGGCTTTCTATTTCATTCCTCCAACAGCGACCCCGCATCGCAGCGAAGTAGCAGAAATCTAAAGACAGTTAAACATTCGTGCATTATACATACATGCCTCATGAATGTGTGGATGATACCGAATGTGTACGTACTTAAGTTTATATGTTTGCAAGTATTTGTACTCGTATGTATTGGTATATGTGCTTCGTTTTTGTTTGATGTGTGTGTGTGTGTGTGGTTCGTTTGTGGAACAATTTACAATAACAGTTTCCAACCTACACCTCATAATTTCATCCATTTCACTTCGGTTGATTTTTTCCACTTTGAAGTATTTTGATGTTCATTGAGGAAAAGTAATTTTTGTTAGGATTTTTTTAATTTTAGATTTTCTTTTGTTTTTTCTGATTTCTCAATATTTATTCTCATTATGGTTTTAAATATTTAGGTTGATAGGGGTCTGCATATATAATTGTCTTTAATGTTTTCATTAATGGCCTTCGTCCGGCCCGCGACCCGTCATTATAACACGATCCGGCGCGCGGGGTCGAATGAAATGTCGACTCCTGCTTTAGGATATCTGCAGGGATCTCTCGAAAACCGCACGCCTTGTGGAGATCTAATATAATAATATAATAGCTGAAACAAATGACGGAGATGTGGTTATCACTCCGGAGAGCTTACGTTCTAGTGGGAAATCTGACAGAGAGACTTCCGATGTATCGAGAATGTACTTGGAAGCCAACTTCTGAGCAAAACAGTCTACTTTATCTGCAGTAGATACTTCGGATTTTAAATTGTGCCGTGATAGAGTAATGGCAATTTTTCAACATACTCCCGCAGGGTCACCAGCAATCTCTAGAACTCAAAATGAAAATCGTGGTTTCACTTGGTACTTCCATGCTGGACTGAAACCTTTGACGCTGGCTTTCACACATAAAGAGACAGCAGTTGCACATTTATCAACAGTATTTTTAACAATATAATTCCTAGTGGTATCGGGAAGTAAATCAGAAAACGAGTTCCAATTGGTGCGTTGATAACAGAAAAATGTTCTCTTAAGAGGAGTTTCGTGATTGATGGGAGACGGGAAATATGTCTATCGAAGCTACCGCGTGGTCGGACTTGCCAAGAGGACAGAGCTGCAGAGCACGCCATGAGTCCAGGATGGAGGTAAGGAAGAGATCAAGTAGTAAAGCGTTTCTGTCAGTATTACTGAGGATACACGTGAAGATGTCTACTACTTCAGTGAGAGATTGATCAATAAAGAAGTTCAGTGGAATTAGAAGAATTAAGCCACATGCAATTATGGACATTGAAGTCGCCGAACACAAATATATTTGCCAACGATTGAATAGAAAGGGTATTAACAGTAATATCAGAAATTCTATGTAGTACGCAATATTCATGAGGGATGTAGAACGATACTTGAATATAAGATATAATAGTATAGATAATATTAGTGAATGAAGGGGGAAAATGTAAGAACAGTCTGGAAAATCAAAAGCGAGTTCCAATGCCACTGAGAGATGTGCAAGAATATAGACATCAAGCTCATACACGTTGATACGAAAGTCCTTCGGAAAGAGAGGAAGATAATCAGAAACAAAGAATTCAGTAGAAAAAAAAATTGATGAATTCATATTAGATTAATAAGGAACGAGGATGTTTGATAAGGGTGCAGAGTTTTCCAAGACAAACTATTCTACGCTGCAGAAATTAATATGACTAAGACTGGTTTGAGAAAACGGTCTAGTGGTTCTGGTGATTTTTGGTGAGCTGATTTAGTTTTATTTAGTTTATTACTTTTTGTCTTGCTGTAAAATGAGTTTCTTTCCACACATCTTTTAATGTGAAATTCAACATCTTCAATCGCCGCCGGAATTACTAATTCTGATGCATTTCTTATGCAGTGAGTCTTAATAAGTATTTCTTTTATTTGTTTGTTGACTTTTTCCTTTCAGATTTCTTACTGGGTGTATTTTAACTAAATTCGGCGTATAACCGGTTTTAACTGAATTCTTATTCTAATTCTTATTTGAATTATATTAAGATTTATTTTCAAGTATTTAACTGTCAATTACTAGTTATTCAGCGTCTTTTTATTTAATAAATATATTTATTTTATTTGTTTCTAAATTATTTAATTTCCTTTTATTGCAAATATCTCTCAAAATTATACTGTTTTCTTAATTTTACACGATCATAATTTTCAAATCACTATAAATGTGCGTAGGATTTCTTTTGATTTTCGTACTTGTTTGTGTATCACAAATTAATAGAATGAATATCAAATATATTTCAAGTTAGTCAACTAAGAAATGTACTAGCAGCATAACCAATATATAAGATATATGAATCTGCATTATAATCAAATATATTTTTCAGTGAGTGCCATTGATATAGAGATATAAATTCAATATCTTTAAAATCTTTCTTTTGCATACATCTCCAAAACTGATCTTCATATATAAATGTTATATATCGTTATATCAAATGCATATATATGTGTGTGTGTGTGTGTGTGTGTGTATTTATCCTTTAAAATCAGTATTATTTTCTCTCTTTCTCTCACTCTCTCACACACACACTCTCTCTCTCTCTCTCTCTCTGAGTTTCATCGGAATAATTGACAAGGGGCAAACTCGAATATATTATATGAAATAATACCAGTAAAAAGCATGAAGCAACAGAACTTGATGCAGACATATGACATTTAATAAAAACACACGAGGAAAACGATTCATTTACCAAAGAGGAAAATTGTTTGGAGTCAACTTGATATCTTTTAAAAAAGACACTTTAAAACGAGAGTTTTACTTTTAAAGCAAAAGATAAAATTAGTTTAACTACACTATATATATTTTTATTCTGTCAAAAAAGCACCCATATATATAACAGCATAATATTTTATTTTAGTGTGTTGTTAAACTTCAGCAACAATTATCACTTTTGAAGATCAAACAAATTTTCTGTCAACATTTTCTTCTACTTCCAACAGTCCTTCTAATGGATATTGCACCACATAACTAAATATCTTGAACCACTTGCCAATTTGCCGCACCACAATGCTAAGCTGCATTGATTTAGAGATTTTATGCAAATTATTTTGAAGTATAAAAATACCGTCGAAACGGTACAATCTTTTTCTATTTAAACAGAGACATCTACATGTTTTGTTAATAACATTAGTCATTGTTGATTTAACATTTATAAACAGGATTAATATTCAACTTAGTTGAAAACTGTACTAATTATGAAAAACACAATATAATGTTTCGTCAACAAAATTTAATGAAATATATTTAAGATGTGAATAAATTTGAAAATTTTGTTGAAAGAGGAAAAATAAAAGAATATACACTATAGGTATTTTATATTTTACTTGAGAAAATAACTCATTTTTAGTTGATTTATAAAGATATGTAGGGTTTCCCTACATTTTTTGCTAGTACTACTATATATATATATATATATATATATATATATATATATATATATATATACCAGTATACACTGGCATACGCACATACATCTTATATATCGTATAGTATTTTATATATATATATATATATATATATATATATATATATAATGGATAAATGTGCTTAATATCACAGATAGAATGTGTCTGTGTCTGTATGTGTGTATGCCTGTGTGTGTAGGGATTACATATTCGGCGAAGAATAATCTCCAAGAAGGTAATTTCTTTAATCCTTAAAAGTTTTAAAATCCTCTTTTACATTATTACTTTTTAAGCATCTCGGAAGATTACGCATCATAATTATTTCCCTTCTTGTAACATTCATATTACAACATTTACAAATCTGAAACTGTGCTCTAAAGAGGGACTAGTTTCTATGCATATGATATTTAAAATGTGAAATCGTCCTTTTCACTGAGATAATGGGCTTCTTTATTTAAAGATTTCAATGCTTTGACCTTTCACCACTATTAATCATGGTGCAGTTCTTTTGAAACAATAGCATCTAATCAGGCAATTTGAACTGCACGGAATTGGCCCCAGCTTTCTCAATTAAGAAAGCAAATGATAACTCGAATTCACGTGTCCGATTTACAATTTTTTCGGGAAATTCTATTCCCTTGTCCTCTGGAATATAGTGTATGCAGTTAAACTTTAGGAAACATAAGATCAAAAGTAAATATTAATGGAAACAGCATAAAAGTCTTTTTTTGTCATTGTACGAAAAGGGATGAGTTCCTCCTCGTCTCTTTGTTTACTGCTACAAATATAAAACATAATCGACTATACAAGGCACCTCAACGAACTTGAAGATAAAAATAATATGTGAATTTAAATAATTTATATATCTTCTGTGAATTTAACTGCTATTTTATTTGTACAATGACAATATAATGCTAATACGCAACAACATTTCTACGTCTTTAAATAAAGAATTTAGGAATTTATAAACAAATCATTCAAAAAAGATCACTTCAACCAAATTTGATAAGATAATTTGTTGGATGCCGACAAGAGAAATTAAAACAATTTACAATTCTCTAAAAATAGAATATGTCTTCCAGACTATTGTTTTACAGCCAATGTTGGAAATTTGTTGATTAATAAAAAAAAAGATCTTATATAAATATTGCATATATTTTCTTCAATATCGAGAAATATATTTCCTCTCACCAAGTTACATCTTTCTTGGTCAAAATATTCATTAACTTATATGCTACTTAATTACATCACATGCAGAATATCAATTATTAAAATATTTGTGTTTTACAGATTAGATAGAAACATATAACTTATTACATATTATCCAACTTATTGCTTTGCATTTAATATATTTGCAGCATCATATGTTTAACATTATCATAATGAGAAAGAACATTATTAAACCTATAAAAATACTATCTGCATGAGTTGATTAGTCAGTATTTTCAACAACTTTTTGGTCATAAATAGTCACGTTATTGTACATCAGAATGTTACTTTCGATTTTCCTTTGATATCTATCATACTATAAAAAAGTCAAAGAGATTTAAATTGAAAATTTAAATAAAATTATTTGAAATATGGTCACTCATTATAATGACATTAAACATTACATTTTCGAGTCTTTAAACACGTCAGCCATTTGCATGAAGTTTGTCGTCAGGAACAACATCTGAAAATAATTTAATATAATCCTGTAAAGTAAATGTCATATTTTAACAACAAATATTTATTTTTCATTCGAAAGCAAAAATATGTAGTATATTTATTCAATTTCAAATTGGTGTCAATATTAAAATAGGTACATACAGATTATATTTCATTGAAATTATAAAAGGTATCAGAAACTTTCCACCAAAAATAATTTAAAAAGTATTACCTCATATTTTCGGTATGTCCCGAGTCGATATTAAGTACGAGCTTAAAAGCCGCCCTATCGGATATTTTGATTGCAATCAGGTCTTGTGTGGCGATTTTTTTTTTGTGAGGCATATTGATGCGGTATATGACAGGCGAAATTAAACTACAGAAGAACTCACAACAGACCGCTCCATTTAAGTATTGCATTAATATTTAAGTTTACCTTTTAAAGGTTCAAAGATAATTCTTCTGTCGCCGCTTAATTTAAATGCATTTTGATGTGCAGAGGTGCTAACACTCCATACAAACATTTATATTTTTTCTTTCATGAGTTACATTTGTAATTAATTTCGATTTTTCTCGAATTTATTTCAAAGATATAAAAATTGTTATTGTACAAAATGATCGCCGCAAAAAAATAATTACATAAAAATCGCTGAAAACAAAAGCAGCTATGAAAAATTGGGATCCAAAATGTATGCAACAAGAGCTATTGAAGGTTAAACAGTTGTGTCCTTTGAATTGAAGTTATACACCGTGACACAAAGACATACGCATTTATTATATAGATATTCTTAGATATAATGCCTCCTAGCATTTAGGTGTATTAAAATTTAAAAACTATTAGCATCCAAAATACACTAAAACATATTGAAAATACATTTCAAATCTGGTGTGTGATATATCTATCTATCTGTCTGTCTGTCTATCTATGTATCTATCTCACTTTTTCTCTCTCTCTCTGTCTCTCTCTTTATATATATATATATATATATATATATATATATATATATATAGATATAGATATAGATATAGATATAGATATATGTATATATATATGTATATAAAATGTTGTTTTTTTAAGTCACAAACGTTAAATTTACTTCCAGAGAGCTTATCGCGATTATTATTAACATTATTCCTCTGCTATTAAAATACTGATATTTAAAACACAAGTGATATAAACAAAAACAGAAATATTTCAAAAGTTGAATGAGAAAGACACTGTTGTGCCTTTAGGCGAATCATACAAAAGAAATTGAAAATTACAATTGAAAATTAAGCACTTGATTTTGTCTTGGTTCTCCCGATATAAGATTATAAAAGACGAGTCTTTGGATTTTTCACTCCATGGATATGCACATGTCCCCATTAATAAAAATATTATATTGTCTGTAAAATGTTTGAAAAAAAATGAAATGCGTCACATCGGATGTTTTCTTTTAATAATTTTTTTATTCACTTACCCACAATAAACTTTATCTACATAAAATATATGCGTAAATATACTAACATAAAATGTATTCTGAATTTTAGTATTGATATTTATATCAATGAATATATCTAAACTTACACAAGTAATTGTATCAATTCTAGTGTAACCTGTTACATATAGAATGTCTGTGAACAATAAAATACATTAATAATTGTTTAGGTAATTAACTGAATTTTAGATGCTGCCACGCTTTCCTGAAGTGTAATTTTGCAGGCCAGAATTCTAGTAATTTCGAAAATGATGTGTTTCATAAAAGGAATTCTAAATATTCACAATAAAAAAAACATCTTAGAAAACTTGAGACTATGTTGTACAATGTATTCAGTCACATCGTGAATTGCAATGGCTTCTTTAATATTCTATAAATTCAGCTAATTTAATTACACATAATGAAACGCATAAGCGAATGTCGGGAATGTGTAAATCAAACTGATTTATTCCCTGCAACAAATCAGGTTTTATTGAAGGACGAACTGATGGAGAAAAAGAAGAATGTCAGAATTAAAGAAGAGTTAGGAACGAAATAAATTGTGCACGAAAAATTCATGATGTTTGAGAAAAAAGGGAGAAAATATCATTTGTAGAATTGATTAAGGAAAGAATTAGACATTTCTGTTTGAATGAAAGCTGAAACAGAAAGACAAATATGAAGAATAGAATGCGAAACGAGAGAGAAAATGTTTCTTACAAGGAAAAAAAAACAACTATAATGAGGATGAAATTGTAATAATAAAAAGGTATTGTGGAGGAAAAAAATAATAAAATTAAGTTGTAAATATGAAAATGAAAATAATAAAAAGAAAGAATGATATTATCACATCAAATTGGGGAAAAGTGAAAGAAAAGAAATACAAAAATGAGGGCAAATGAAGAATTTAAAAAAAATACCAAATGGAAGAAAGAAACAGTTAATGGTGGTGGAAGTAAATCAGACATAAAAAAAAAAAAACATTAAGAAACAAAATATTTAGCGACAATAGACAACATATCATGCGTCAAAAATATTCGAATATAACTGTAATTGGACGCGATTTAGTGTTTGTTATTTTTGTAAATTATTTTTACGCGAAAAAACGGCAATCGGAAACAGCCAAATAAACACAGTATGTATTATGACAAACACAGTATGTATTATGACAAACACAACTTAAGCCACAAAATCTGATTCATAATGCCAATGCACTAAGAAGATAGTTAACCATTTATCGTCAAACGCGAAAATTCATCGGAGTCTAAAAATCAAGCAAACTAATCTAAGCAAAAATGTTTTGTCTAACCACAAAATAAGCGCACTAACACACACACGAACACGCATAGACACGTGCATAAACACACTCACACACACACCCATACACTCTCTCTAACACTGTGTGTATGTGTGTATGGGTGTGTATGTCTGTGTGTATGTGTGTGTATGTGTGTGTGTGCGTGAGTGTGTGTTTGTGCCACACTCATTTAAACACACTGATAATTTAACGTAAAGATTCCTACCTGGAATTGCTTCCATCTACATTCATGCTAATACCTATATCTTTTCTGCATGCCTATGTACGTCTCTCTGTATTTCTGAATCACTGTACTATTTATCCACTGAGCAATGGTTAAATTAATCCAGTGACTTGACCCAAAGAGATGTGACTTCAGTACTTGGTCAGGAGAGATGTGTTCAAAATCTTGAAGAGTTCAGTTACTATAAAGGAATTACTGAAATCGAGATATCCAGAAAATGCATGGCATGTGGAACTAAAAGAATCTATCCAGGAAGATAAAATAAAGGTTTCGATTCAAAATATTAACGTATTTCATCTGAATAATGTCGGAGCGTACATTGGTCGAAATGTTACGAGTATGTCAATAAAGACAAAGACAACAATCGGAACAATGTAAATAATGTAAATAGCTATTGTTCGTATTGTTATATATTTTCTTTATAAACTCTCACACACAAATACACATATATTAGGTTGAATCATTTTTTTTTATTTCGTATTTCCAATTTTAATTAATAGTTAGCATAAATGAAATAGTGAAAGCTTTTATTCATCAAAATATGCTCCATTCATTTTAGGGTATATACCGGAACTATTTTCGGTGAGTAATTTACTCGGTGAGATTCTGTGAATGAATGACAGAGAATAAAGTAGAACTACAAAAATAATATGACGATCAACAAAAGAAAAGAAGTTGTGGAGATTCATGATCATTACCGAAACTTAAAAGAACATGGAATTTGAAAGATGAATAAGCATGGAGGTTTGTCTATATTTCTGAGATTATGTATTGTAAATATTTACGCAATTTACATTGTTTGGACTATTGCCCTCATCTTTATTGCCATATTCACGAAGTTTCGGCCTTCTTCAGATATACGTA
The DNA here is from genome assembly GCA_903632075.3 of Acanthosepion pharaonis. Lineage (NCBI taxonomy): Eukaryota > Metazoa > Mollusca > Cephalopoda > Sepiida > Sepiidae > Acanthosepion > Acanthosepion pharaonis. The sequence continues at coordinate 2,223,405 of CAHIKZ030000125.1, read as the reverse complement.
GGAATTTAAAACTGAACACTTTATTTCGTCTACCGGAGTAGAATGTTCCTTTTCCACGTGCCTTATCACAGATATCACAGTTTTCTTTATCTCCCTTTATTAACCTAATTCACTGGATTACCACAACCAACGCTTTTACCACTGATCTATCTTGGGGACCTCAGTGGATTTCTGGGACGTATAAACTTAATGTCACCGTAACGAAATCTTACGAGAACTCATATTACAATTTGATGTTTTTGTTTTTTCCAGCTCTATGTATTATTGTTTCCCATATTTTATTCATGCCTCCACTTGTGCTGTTAAGATGTATATCACCTGAAGAAGGCCGGAGTGTACACCGACCGAAGACTTCATGTAATATGACAATAAAGATGAGGACAATACTCCGAACAATATAAATAATGTAAAGGGATAGACATTTATCTTGCTCGAGTATACGAGTCATATATAAAATAATGTTTTACTGCTGTATATAATATTCTGCCTATATTCCATCTGTATCTGATTTCAGACAAAGATAAAAAAATAATTAAGTTACATCGGAAAATCATTTCTTGGCACCCATTCAACAACAGAGTTTTGATAATTTCACTCTGATATTTTCTCGCCCGATGCCTGTCAATTTTACGATCTTTGAAGCCTTTCAAATGGTGTCTCGTTCGCGTCGTGTAATAATTATCACGTCAACAACAAGCAATGACCGGTGATCTTATTGATAACACCAGCCAAATAGGAAATTATATACCTTCATTTTCACTCTCACTACAGGTGCGACCGAAATGATTTGATGCGTTGTCAGTTTCCAAACAAGTTAATTTACTCTCACACGACACATTCGTTGTAATTACTAAGCAGAAAGACATCTCTGATATCAATCAATCGCCTATTCGTCCTTTTTTTAAAATTATATCTTTTGATACAATAATACATACTTTGTAATGTTGAAGAATAGAATTAATACTGTGCCAATAACATTTGAGGAGTCACAAAATTTATAAATCAACAAGAATTTTTAAGGGTGTTCCGAAAGTCTTGTCATCCGTATGTGACATTATTTTCTAATTTCAAATGGCTGACACGAGTTTTTAAAGTTTGGAAGAGAGGCTCCTTGCATGTGCATGGAGACAAGATCATTGTGGATGTGCGACATGACTTCACTGCAACATTTGGGAGATCAGCTCCTCTGAAGTGGGCGATACAGCGATGGTAAGAGAGACAAGACACTAGGACCACGCTGTACTTTGCACATACTACTGGGAAATGAGGATTGCTGCATTGCCTGCATTTCACGTCACATATGAACATTTGAGAATTATGTTGAAATGCATTATTTTAGTAATTTGTCAAACTACGTTAGAATTTAGTGTAATTTTTAACTGGCACTGTATAGAAATATTAAAAATTCAAAACACTCATGACGGCAGCCGAAGTCGCAAAACTTTAAATTTCAAACTCGTTTTATTGTATAAATCGTAACTAATACCCAAGATGGTTATACAATATAACCCCATGTCGGTAGCTACATTATAATATGTTAGAATATGTGGGGAAAAAGTTGAATAACAAGGATCTAGCGGTACAGAATTGCCACATCAGTAAGTAGTTAAATTTAAAATGACAAACAGTAAAACGTAAAACTGTAAATTTAACCGGTACCTTAGTGGATATATATATTAAAGTAGACGTTCCGTTTATTTATTATAAACTATATTTATGTATTTATTTTCATCTAACGGCCGGAATATTCGAGAGATTTTATTAAAGTTAACTTTTGTATGCGCTCTTCGGCCAGGATACAAAACTGCACCCAAAATTTGCAGGATAAAATCTGGTTAGGTCTGACATACACTAGACCAACTAAGCCACGAAAAGCGCAGCCGATCATGCAAATGTTGAATAGTTTCTTATAAATGCAAATCTTCCTCAAGTTTCTCAAAGGTATATATCTCCTATGTTTTCAATTCGAACGTAAAGAAAGCAATTTCTAAAGGAAGAGAAACTGTCGATAGACCTGACGTTATCTAGCCAGGAAGTACATCGCTGATCAAGTAGCGACAAACAAAATGAAATGCCAGTTGAAATCCTGTCGTCCGAACATGCATAAGTGACGTGAAGCTGTTAAAATTAATACACGGATGTTTCCAATGTAGGCCAGTGCCGCCATCCCCTGCTACCTAAACAAACTTTTAGGATATGTCGTATATTTCCGAGAATGAAATACCGATTATATATATATATATATATATATATATATATATATATATATATATATATATATATATATATATATGAACCTGGCTCTTTAGGTTCATATTCAGGTTTGCTCTACTTGCCGTATTGAGTACTTTACGTAGTTACTTTTGTTTTAATCGTCTTAGAGGTTTTTTTGTCTTTGGACTCTGACCTTGAATTCTGGACGATTGTTTTCGGCTCATTTTCATGATTTTAGTTCTTTCTTTTTTCATCCCTTATTTTCCCTTGGGCATTGGTTTGTTCAATTACAAGCCAAAATACATGAGGCTTTTTTTTTCAAACGAGTGTTATTTGTCTTTCAAATTGAACGAAATGAATTACAAGCATTCTTCATGAACACCTTTGCATATTTTTGTGCAGTACAACTGAATGGATTGCGTTAGAATAAGATAAAAAGAAAATTCGTCCAGTCCACATGTCTGCAGATGTATATAACACCGATTTAAGTTGTTTTTATCTATGTCTGAAATTCCAGCAGTTAGTCGCTTGAAAACAAGTGAGGAAGTTAGCTGCGACTGTTGATACATATAAACTATCGCTAAGCCATACATTTGTAATATTGTATACTCAAAAAATATGTGGAAGATATAAGCAATTGATTATGAGAATATCAGTTTCCTTAGTGTGACAAACGATCAAATAAATACACTGGTCAAAGGTTCACTGAAAGAGAAAAAAAAGCGAATAAGACATGATAATGTTTATAAGACATAATAGGCTTCTGATGAATCTAAATTTTAGTTTTCTTAACCTCAAGGTTATTAGCTAATATACATTTTCCCAAATTTAAATATTCGTGAAAATGTCAATTTTAAAAAACTGATCTTTGATAAAGGACTCAGGCATATGTGAAAATTCCGAATTTCGAACCTCTCTTTCCCTCCTTTTATTTCAATGGTTGATATATAATAAATATTTATCGTTAAGATTATATTGGTATCTTTACGTTTGTCCTTCATTAAATGAACTAAGCTATCTATTCTATGCACACAGGCACACGTATATATATATATATATATATATATATATATATATATATATATATATATATATATATATAAATAAATAAAAATCATCAGCACTATCGTTATAATAAATCTACATATAATACTGTGGATAATGTTTCACTTTCAGTCGTGTATATATATATATATATATATATATATATATATATGTGTGTGTGTGTGTGTGTGTGTGTTTGTGTGTGTGTTACTTCGATTTAATGAATGATTTTAATAGATTATCCCTTTGTATTTGCTGATGTTTATTAGTATTAATTACCTTTCTTTAACTTATTCGTCCTCTCAGGAAATAGATGTATTTATTATTAGTGAATACCTTCTTATAATTTAATTCCTATTCAAAATTATGTTACAATATAACATTATATACATATAATTTATGTTGTATTGCAACATAATATAATAACATATATATATATATATATATATATATATATATATATATATATATATATATATATATATATATATAATACACACACACACACACACACATATATATATATGTATGTGTATGTAATAAATCCTAAAGTACTCGGAACAACCTACCTAGGTTTCACCTAAACGGCTCTTCAGCGGAAGCTGGCTTAACCTACATTTTAGCTTTAATACTGGCTTGTTATCTTTTTCTTTGGACTAAAAAATTAAAGTACCGGACGATTTATTTTGCCCTGTTCGGGTGTTTCTAGTTTTTCATTTTAGCAATTTTTTCCTTACTTTTTTTTTTATAGACATATTATTTGTGGTATGCGAGTTTTTTCCTACCGATTATTACTATTAATATAATACATACATACACACACACACACACACACACACACACACACACACACACACACACACACATATATATATATATATATATATATATATATATATATATATATATATATATATATATATATATATATACACCCAAACATAGACTCACACACACACACACACACACACACACACACACACACACACACATATATATATTATCGATCTTGTTAAATCTTCTAATTTGATAAGTATTCCATATAAATTTACAATTCTATAATCTCTCACTTCAGCCTGTGAGGCGTTAATTTCCTTTATAACATTTTAAAAGAAATAACTTTCTTAATTACTATTCCACTTACTCTTGTCATTCTAATGATTTGCTTTACAAATCAGTTAATTATATAACCACTCTAAACTTTTATATATTTTATCTTATTCATGTACCTCATAAAAATAAATCATTCAGTTAATTGTTACCAGTTTCAAATCGTTAATTGGATTTTCGTGGCGATGGAATTACTAATAGATTAATTTTATGAGATTTCTTGATAAACACGTCTCATTAGAAATATTAATCTTTCCTTAAAATATTTGATATTCAAGTTTTTTTTTTGATCGGCAGTTGTTATGTTAATCAATTACTCCCAAGAAGAATACCCGGGAATATGATAATCAATGTCTAATGCATTTCCATTGAATATTATTAATTAACTTATATCTAGGCTGAATTTTCTTTCTAAATTATTGAAATGATGGCATTTGTAACTCAGAACGAGAGTCGTCGAAGTCGATGTATATTTTAATCATTCCACTCAAAACACGATAATAAAGCCACTAAGACGGAGCAATTAACTGACTGCGAAATAATATTAGAAAAGTAAAAACGTTATTAAGTTAGGGGAACAATAAAATACGAGAAGTAAGGTTCGATGGAAAATTTTCGTCTAAATTACGCACAAAATAACATAACACTGAAATATCTTTCAATAGATGCATTCACCAAAATTACGCCAAATATCTTGAAATACTAAAGTGTAAATGTATTCAATAAAATCGCTATTGACTTCAACTACAGACTTCAGACGACTTCGGAATCTTCCGTATCTCTTCTGCTTAGTCTACTTGGTTAAGTTAGGGAATGATGCCATAATCCTTGCCTCCAGTTCATCTTTAGTGTTACGAGGAGTTTTTGGTCTCTCGCACAACAGCGCCATACATATAATAATCTAGTAGCTTATAGTCTTGTGAGTTAGATGGCCAGATGTAAGGGGTGATATGTTTGCATAATTTTTCTGACATCCATGAATATATTGTCTTGTTTGTGGCATGGCAGACATAGCGTCATCCCGCAGGCACCCAGTGCGGCATTAACTCCTCAAGACACTTGATATAGGCCTCCGTGTTTATTTTGAAGCCCTCGTCTACAAATTCGGGTGATTTCCACACTGCTGTAACCTTCGTAATGACCATTAGACTCACCCAACTCTTTCCGAATCCTCTGCAATCTCCACAGATTGACATTCAAACACAATGAAACATTCGTATTAGAGCTTCCGGTGCGAATGCCAAACTGTAAATTAGCCGTTTCCAAATTCCTGGCGTAGTAAATTGCATCATGTTGCTCTTTTTCTCAGAGACAGTGTCCAACTGCCTCTAATATACTGTGAAGTCTACAAAATCAGAAACAATCAAAGCGCCTGTGCAAAATTAAAATATAAAATGTCGAAAATTCACCCATCGCACCCTACAAATATGAGTGCTATCAAATTAAAAAATTCAAAGTATATAGAGGAACGTTCACCAGAACAATTACCATGACATTCTTTTTAGAAAAGGCACAATTATGATACATTATGGTGACGCCGAGTTAAGAATTGGAACCAAAGATATGGCAAAATCTTTTGGGACGTGCCATGTCTAATGGATGTTAGTTAACAGTTATCTCTTGTTAATTCAGCTCTCCAAGTTCTCCACTGACTTAACCAGGTATTGAATGTTGACCATGATAACCATAGTCTATGAATATAGAATACAGCGCAGTACGTAATCTGTTCAACGAAACAACGTTAAAGATTAACACTCACGAGTCAGACACCCTAATGAATCTGACTATATCGCCAATACCACCAGCAGCTGTTCCGTAATTCTCCAGTCTTTGATATCAAAGGCTGGCCGTGAGTATTAACGAAAAAACATGTCCGCCTTTATACACGTTGCATTGAATATTTTGAGCCTTCTGATTGGTTAATCCTTCTATTGGTGAACTATAAAATGAGTCAGCTCATTTTGGATGGCTCACTAGTACACTAAGGTACCCCAAAACTCCAACATTGAACACACAATACTTTGTGTCCTGTCACTGAATCTAACCAACGTCTTTATACACTGTGCCATGTGGCACAGGGAACTAGAACAGTCTACCCCAGCGAGATAAATAAAAGGTTCAGTTCGAAATTCCAAAACACCTGAAGAAGGCCGGAGAATAAAACGCCTGAAACGTATGTTACGAAAGGTGGAATTGTACTCTATTCATTCTCATCGTACCCGGATATATATATATATATATATATATATATATATATATATATATATATATATATATATATATATATATATATATCATATGCATAAATGGTGTTACTAAAATACAAATGACTTTTGCAACTTTGGTCATTATATCGCTGTTTACATCCCCCAACAATGTATATTATTTGTTTTATGAAAATGTTTAATTACTCACTGACAACAATATCTATATAAATTAAAAGAAAATATATAATTGATCAACATGAAAACAGACTAACAGCACCTCAGATTTTAAAGTTGGGTCGATAGAAATTTTCTTAAGAGGAAAATTGATTGATGAAGTGAGTTTCCTCTATCAAAGATAGATCGAGAACCGGACACCCTCGCAACTCCAGGATACTAAATCTCATTAAACATCTATTTGAAAAATTTAGAGTTAATCAAAAAGGTTAATGAGAAAATAGGCTGAGGAGGCCATGACTTCGGATATTATGTCGAAATGATCTAAGAATGTAAGCCTACACGATAACCAAGATAGTCTTTGTTTCAACAGCGGCAATGAAAAAGAAAGTTCGAAATTTACACAGTTACGGAAACAGATTCGTGATGGCAGGCTGCAAAACATTATTTTCGTTGATGATAAACTGTTCGGGTTTGAAGAGACTTTTAATAATCATAATGATCGTGTTCTCTCAAGAAGTCAGCAGTCAGTAACTGCCGCTTCAGAAAATGCCCCAGAATCCCGAAAACGACGTCAGTTCTAGTTTCAGAAAGGGCAAAGTCTCCTGTTTTCGTGCTTCAAGGGTAAAGATGGACAGGCATGTATACAGAGGACATCTTACAAGGTGAAATCAAATTGTGGAGCAATAGCACTTACAGTGTTAAACATTGGACACATCAATGAGACTGTGGCAGAGCCATACTGCTTGTGTAACACAGCACTGGGACATTCTCCTGGCTTCTCCATGGATGAATGGCCTCCCTCATCACCAGATGTCAAAGCTCTTGACTATTATTAGTGGACAGTTTTTGAGAGTGAGGCCAGTTCTTCGCCCACCACATCGCTGAAACTCTGAAGGCAAAATTGAAGAAAGTATTGGCAAAAACAGGCATGGGATCTGTGCATGCCGCCATGAATGTCTTTTACGGAAGACTTTGATGTATGGTGAAGTTACAAGGAGACACATTGCATGAGATTTTCTGATGTTATTTCATATATTAATTTTTAATTTCTGTTAAAATTATATGGCGATATAATATAATTTTTCAGGATTTATGAGCATTTAACTTTTAAGAATATCAACTCAGTTCACACACGCGCGTGCGCACACACACACACACACACACACACACACATATATATATAGATAATATTAGTCGTAAATATACACATATATATGCAAAATATATAAATATATATATTTTGGAATTTGTAGGTCTGATGAATTGGATCGTATTTACGATTCCAATTGAATAAATTATGACCATGGAATATCAGTGTTTAAGCCTTTTTTTATTATATATATATATATATATATATATATATATATATATATATATATATATATATATATATATATATATATTTGCGTGTGTGTGTGTGTGTGTGCATCTATGTATTACAGCTATGAGATTGTTGAAACCGTATCTTCCTCTGTCATAAATCTATTAATTTTTTTTTTTTTCTTATCATGTATGCACTAAGGGTAAATATGTAAATATTTCTGAAGCTTTTATATTAAAATTGCTCATGATGCAATTATTTATTTTTAACACACTTAACATTTTATGAAGATTGCATAACCTACAACCTTACAAATAAATATCTATTGCAAATTTGTCGATGCATATTTTTCAATTTGCTAATGATGTAATTGAATAATATTCATGTTTATTTATTGTTAGCGTATTTAACAGTTTATAGCTATAGCATAACACACAACTTACAATTAACGAAAAAATGCAAACTTGCATATACAGTTAGGAAATTAAATTTACACGCAATAATAGATACATAAAATAGAATGTGAATTATTTAGCATAATATACAATTATTTTATGTTGTTAGGCAAAATAAATGTCAGTAGAAAATTCTCCCTCGTTTCGTAATCATCATAAAGATCTTGAAGGCATTTCACTGCCCGTTATGCGCATTGATTTCTTCTGGGAATTTCAGGTCAAGACCATTTTGCAATTCAAAATGTTTTCTCAGAGTTTGATACGTATTTTAGACTTCAAGCTACTATATAGCTTCTGATAATCATCTGCATTGGAGTTTTGGTCAGTAAACCAAGGGCCCACACCTCTGTAAGTGATGAATCTATAAACTGCAAGTAGGGTGTCTCTTTTCTCTGTTAGAATAATAAATACCCAAAGAGTTGTCATTGCTGTAGATTTTCATTTTGACTTGGTTATGTTCGGTATATTTTAAATTTTCAAATTAGGAAATCATCCAGCTTCTTCGAATATGAGGACAACTCGAAAAAGACATTTAATATCACTGCGTCATCTTCCTGTTTCAATAATCTCTCTTTTATCATTCTTGAAATTCTTTTTGAGCTGTTCGTAGGTATTTCCAAATTCACGGATAAACGAATTCTTCGTGCAGACATTCTTGTTTCTTTCAGAGGTGGAAGTAATTTTTTTATGAAACTTTATGGTTAAAAATAAATAATGTTTGGTCTTTCAGCAAATCAATCATCGTTGCTCCATCAGGAAGTTTTATTTACTCTAAAATAAAATTTGATCGGAAACACAACACATATTCCTCATTCGCATTATCTAACGATTTATTATTGTAAAATACAATGTATGCGGAAATGGTCAAAACGTAGGAAGTGCTGTGAAACTCGGTCAACATTAATTAGATTCACGACCTATTTATTCATTACAATGAACTCAATCAGTGCAGAAAGCCATCCTTCACCATTCATTGCTAGATATACCACAATAACCTATATTCCCAGGATATCTACAAAAGATCCTAATACATGAATATTTCTTTATGTAAAAATCTTCATATATATATATATATATATATATATATATATATATATATATATATATATATAAACTGTTCCCGACAAAATAATAGTTAGAATAAACTACAACAACCAAACCCAGAACCGAACAAATAGCCTTAATTAAATTCTCAAAGCAAAACAAAACTATTAAATAAGTGATATAAACAAATTTTTACTACATTAATAAAAATACACCGATTGAAAAAATAAATAAATTAAATAAGAAACAAAAAATAAAAATAAAAAAAAACAAGCAAAATAATTTAACCGAAATAAATAAATAAACGACTTCCGGTAAATAACCACCATAATAGACTACCCACAATGCACCATTGACCCGTATATATATAAATAGCCGAGACAAATAACAGCACACGTGGCCTGACGATTGCATATAGCATGAAACAGACTGTCGCCTCTAAGTGTTGACTTCTATGTTCACTTTTATATTTACACACGCTCTATCTCTGATATCGATCACCGTAAGACTATATTTTTTATATATATATATATATATATATATATATATATATATATATATATATATATATATAATGAAGGTATGAAATAAAAGGAAGGGATAAACCCCAAAACAAATTAAATATAGCAAAAAATTCAAACTAAAAATAACGGATGTTAGCAGGACCCGTCCACATAAAATAGCAGTGGCTGCTGCATTCTGTTTTCGGACAAAACCAAAATATTCACTAATGGAGTAAAAAGATAAATTAAATGTGGTCGTGGGGAAATCAAAGCGTAACTCAGTCGATATGCAAATGGAATCCAAAAGCAAACTGGGGAGGTTGGGAATTTCGATTTAGATCATAACAAGAAAGCACAACCCTGGAACGACATTTACTCGAGAAACAAAGAAAGTCTATTTTAACTAGGGGTGGGGATTCAACACGAAACATTTACGCTGTGATCACGGGGACTTAAAAATAAGTAACTCAACGTTAGCCTCGTTCACACAGACCAAGCTTTCATCCATCATTCGGTGAAATCTGTTGATAACAAAAGCTTTCTATCAGTTCCGATCTTCACCTTCAACTGATGCCGAATGAATCCGATCAGAGCATGATGAAAATAGCGTTCGTATCGCAAAGTTCCCTCCATCTTCGTCGTCCAATTCATCAATCTTTGCGAAGGCTAGCAGCGTTAGAAACACCATCCCTTTCACCACAGAATACGAGGGTGACACATTATTGCACACATGCGAGATTGATGAGCCCGAGATTTTCTGGATCTATACGAGCTGTCAACTCACCGATGTAGTCCCAGAACGGATGCACTTGAGGACAATGCGTACGAAGCCGTTCACTCTAAACCAACGTCACACCGATGAGAGTCGAACAAATCCTCCCATCCGACTCTTCAGGCTACGTCATTGAGAATCCGAATTCCGAATCAATCGCCAGGTAATCGAAAACTCGGGGTTGCTGAGGTAATTTGCTGCAGGCACCCAAGACAAGAAAGAGCACAACTCGGTTCTCGACAAGGTGAGCCGCCCACAGAATGGACCCTTTACTAGATCCTCCACTAATTCTCGATACAAGACGCTCCTTGGGTGTGAAAGTTCACTGGATAGAGGAATGAGCGGCAAGGCCATTCGAGTTTCTTAGAAGAACCGGAAATGATTACGGGGCTTACGACAGCGCTCAATCCTTGAAACGGATGGTAAGACTAGTGAAGGCGTCCCTAAAATTCACCTCCAAGATCGAGTCCTCTGTCAACGCCGGGCGTAAGATAGCCAACCTCGAAGTGTGACGATGAGCTACTAAGTGTGTCATTCTCCAAACCGCCATGACACGAGCGCTGGGTACAGACGACTCTGTTGACATCATGCTTGCGATAACTTCACAAGCGGGAGGCCCTCAAGTACTCGAACGCATTTCAACGGACATTACAGAGAGGGCGTACAGATAACAAGTAACTGATTAGAGGAAAGACAGGTGGCACCCGCCTCAGCCCTACCCTTTCGGGACAACCGCCTCCGAAGACAAGTCCGGACCGAATCTTCGACCTTTTACAGTACTTCTGGCCAGTTCTTCTCTAGCTGGGGCCCAGACGCGAACCACATTATATGTATGTATACAGGTCTGATAGTTCAACTAAAGGGTCCCGGAAAGGCAATCCGTATCCAGGCACCTAACCGCAAGCCGGAGGTCTTGTTTCTAATATTCTTGGCCCCCGGGAACATTCAAGTGATTTTGTTCCACCTCAACATCACTTCGACACGAATCGAAAATGAATACGTCATCCGTATACGCGGAAAATATCGGCTCGAGCCCCACCATATAAGGCCGGGATGTACGCTCCGTCCCTCAGCCAGCGAAGACAAGGCTCCAACACCAAAGCATAAAGTAGAAGAGACATTGAGCAACTGTGACGAACCGACCAAGACAGCGCAAAAAGCGCACGACCAATTTTCTCCCACCTGCAGCACAGCACTTTGGGAGCGATGCAGGAGGCTAATCCACATCCAAAATAGATTATGAATCTGGCGGCCTGCAGGTCAGCAGCCAAGTACCGACGGTCGACAGTATCAAATACCTGGGACTGATACAAATTGATAAGTGCGGCTTGCTCGTCGTATCTTAGGATCCTTCGGATTTGATGCAGGTTGCTCTGAACTGCCTGGTCCTTCGCAACTCAAATCTGCTCGCGGCCATTAGAATCTCATCAAATGACTTCAAACTGTCCGTCAGGAACTGGGCCAAAATCTTTAACCCTGTCTTTAGCAGTTATAGGAATATAACTGTCTAATCCCCGCCTACTATCTTTGTAATTTTAAACAGCTTGATCACAACCATGGAGCTCTTTTTAGGGATGAAACCCTGCCGGAACCTGTCGTTGAACACGACAGTCAAAATCGGCGCAAAGAAGTGCGGCATCGTCAAATACAATTCATAGGGTAAACCCTCGAATCTCGGAGACTTGCTACTGCCGAGCATCTTCAATGACATGTAGACTACGCCCTCTGGGATTTCCCCATCACAGCTAGCCGCCTCATAACGGCTGTTGGCATAACGGCTGTTGGCATAACGGCTCTTGAAATGCTACTGAAACGGCTCGCTCATGATATCGGTCCAGGGTATTGACCTCAAAAATGTATCGATCGGAACCACAACATATATTATTCTGTGTCCATGTTCACGGATTTTTAGTCATCTTGTTTAACCTATGCCTAACTACCAGACACTGGCAGTGCCCGCTAACCTCCCACTCCAGTGCCTGCCTAGCGAAAATTGTCTCAAGAACATTCTCCCAGCAGCAGACAGGAAGAGGCTATACTTGTGAGCCTTCATCGTTTTGTTACTAGCCGCTGGATATATTCGTTGCTGAAGTGCTTATTGCTGTCGTTAAACCTCTCCTCCCACTTATCCCCAATAACCGCCCCAACTAGTTCCCGCTGTACACAACTAGTTAGCTTTTGCTGGAATTCCCGCCTGTTCAGTAAAGACAGATTGAACTTCCAGTGTCCAACCATTCTGGGCATAGCACTTAAATCTATCTGAGCACAGACAAGTCTCTGATCCAAATAGCCTAACCAGTGGAACGTAGGACATTCTAGCAATTCTGTATCGGTTTTTCTCAGTAACATTCTATCCAGGTAGCTGGCTACCCGGTTAGACGGCCACTTAAGTGCCCACGTCCACATCTTCCTCCCAAAGTGATCGATTCGGTATCTATTGAAGATTCCAAAGTCGCCAATCAGACCAATCTGACTACGATAGCCCGACTTCCGGCTAGCTCCACGCCCACTCTCTATGTTTGGGCCCAGGATGGCATTCTAGTCCCCGTCTAAATCCATGCACGATGAATCTTACAGAATTGGCCCTAAATGTCCGAAAAACGAGACACGCTCCGTCTAGTCGTTGGGCCCATAAACAGCGACGAACCAATATCAGCAACGATCATCCGTCCCCCTGCATCGACATGGACAAAGTCCACCTTCGCACCAAGGGTAGATTTAACCAGAAATGAAACATCGCTGGCCAGCTGAATAGACAAAATGAATGCTATATAGACAAAATGTCGCTAGACTGCACATGAGCATCAACCTCGGAAACAAAGTGTGTTTCCTGGATCAGAGAGACATCGACGCCGAAGAAGATATCACGAAGCAGGCCGGCAGATTTACACAGCTCCCTCAAGCCACTCCCTGCATAGAATTTTGATTTTTTTTTTAACTTTGGGGTCCTCAGCACAACCATCTTGTTTCCCTTATCCCCTATCCATGTTAGTACACCCGGGGCTATGGGGATATTTCTTGGGTTTTCCTCCAAATTCCATCGATGGAAGTTACTTTGAAAGAGGTTCTCAAGAGGGCCTTTATTTGAAAAGAAATGTCTCTCTTCAGGTCCTGTTTGTCTACATGACAGTTTTTTCCCATATGGAAGGATTTTTCTTCTTTACTCTTGCGGGGAAGATGGTGCGCTAGAAGCGGAAGATGGAGCCCTTGAAGTGGAAGAAAGGAGTTTTGTTGTAACTTTGTTGGGGAGTTCTTTTTTTGCTGACAAAGCAGATACGGGTTGGGACTTAGATTTGTCTATGGCTTTCTCCGCCATACTTCGACTAGCTTTTTTTTCCTTTTTTCGAACGTTTCCCTTCCTTTTCCTCATCTTCTTCTTCCGTTCCACTCTTTAAAGTGAAGTTCCAAGGTGGGAGCATTTTCTCTGCTTCCTATTCCTGAAATTGCTGCTGCTCTAGTTGGTGATGTTGCTAAGTTTGCAGGTCCTAATGTTACTACTTATTTAACTCTTCTTACTGCTGTCTCTGCTGATACTGCTTCTCCAGCTGGGGGATTCTGCTGTTGATATCTTTGATGCTGCTGCTGCTGAACAATTTTCTGCTCCTGCTGCATTTAAGGACCGTCTTATTTGCCTCCATCTTTTGGAAATCCTGCTGGTGGGGTAGTGCTGCAGCCTTTGATCACCTCCTCACCATTTCTGTCCATTCTTCGAGGACTTTAGTGTCTTTCTTTATTGTCCCAGCTTCTGTTATTTTCCTGCAAGTTGATGGTTGGGGTTATCGTGCCGACATCTGTCCAGTGCAAGTATTCGAAATGTGTCCTGCGGCACTACAGGTCCAGCAGAGTGAACGATGATGTTCAACCACAATATAGATAGGACGGCCTCCAGATATCAGTACATGGGGCATCTCCCTAAAGATATTTTCCAGTCAATGTTACCATTATTTCTACATCTCCAGTTGCGATGCCGACCTTGTTTTCGATGGATGAGACATCGGCAACCTCACTAAACATTGCAAAGAAAAGCCCAAGTGGTCCACTGTGATATATAAGGGAACCTTGTGCAATATCACCTTTTTCATCCAGGTTCTGCGTGTAACCTCACCGATTTCGTTGTACGGATGCTTCGGGGTAGTGATTTAGCTGAGTCTTCAGTTGCTAGCAGGATGTCGCACATAGAATTACTTCTGCGAGCCGACAATTTTGGCCCCAATAATGAGGCATATAGGGCCTCCTCCGTGGTCTCCCTGTTGACGACGATCAGTTTTCGTGATTTTATATCCTGGACGTCGTCTTTGTATCAATTGCCTGAAAAACAAAGGCAATGGTAATTCATTTCATGAGACAAATTTCACATACTTCTTTTTCGAGCCAATATAATATAAAATTCAGTCCTTTCTCTTCGGGCCTATCCACGGCCCACTCTGAAGGGCTTGATGCGGTGTGTATCGGTTGGGATTCCGCCATAAGCGTGGCATTCCAACGTTACCGCACGCAGTCAACTTAATTCAAGAAAAGGAATTCACGTGACGAATCCAAAAATGGTTGAAGATACACATTAATGGCACAGGTAGACAAAATGTAACCCATTTAAACAATATAAATTGAAATCAATTGACGTTAAGGTGTCCTCCCTTTCGACGTATCTAAATTATAGGTCAAACAGAGCTTACTATAATGTAATCCCACAAATTCAAGTAAGATATTAACATAACTTTCTAGAAGGATCCAGAACATGCTAGAAGGCTGCAAAAAGAACTAGAAGTTTCCATAATGGTCTAGAATTTTCTAGAAAATTATAGAAGCTTCTAGAATATCATAGTAATTCTACATTTATATACGATTTTTGAAATTTCGTTTTGGCAGTGATATTTAAAAAGTAAACTGAATTAAACACGTCTTTGCTATTTTGTAACAAAAGTTCATTGAATTATCAATTAGGAAATCAATTACTTTGCAAAATGTTAAAAACGATAAAACTCTCTCTCTCTCTCTCTCTCTCTCTCTCTATCTCTATATATATATATATATATATATATATATATATAGATAGAGAGAGAGAGAGAGAACGTTGAACGCACTAAGGGCGACAGGCTGTTTCATTCTAGGCGCAATCGTCAGGCAGCATGACGATTGCACCTAGCATGAAACACCCTGTCGCCTGTAAGTGTTGGCTTCAATGTTCACTTTTTATTTATATTTACATACGCTCTATCTCTGATAATGAGCACTTTGCCCCATAAATATACCACACCTTAAATCTATATTTCTTTATATATATATATATATATATATATATATATATATATATATATATATATATATATATATATATTCTTTAAATCATTATTCTTTCTATCTCTCTCTGTTTCATCGAAATATTGGTAAGCGGCAGACTCGAATTCATTATAAGAAAAAGTACACGTAAAAGGCATGAAACTACAGAACTTTTTGCGGGCATATGATTTTTAATATTAATATATGAGGAAAACGATTCGATTATCAAAGACAATTTAATTAAATCAACGAAATCCATCCTCAACGCTATGGACGCTACGTAAAGCACAACAAATGTTTATTGAGAATAATCAGATTGAGTCATAAAAGTTTTCTATTTTTGCTTTATTTATGAAAACAAAGTTGTAATTAAATCTTATTCAATCATATATTCACTATTATTTTCCAAGAGATATTTTCCACTTACCTGAAGTTTTTTCCACATAAAATAACGCAGGTTTTAATATAACGAACCTTTGAATCTGGTTTTCATTACAGAAAATATTCCACATCAAAGCGTTTTGCAAGTATTAAAAATCTTAAGAATCATATGATGCAAAGTAATGTGACTATGATGGTAGGGATAGAAGATACCAACCCATTACCAATTTATCTCTTGGTTATTCTTGCACAAGGATGCGTTGCCTTGCCATTTTGAAGAACCGAATGTTTTCCTAGTTGCATGTGTAAGTTGTTTTCGACCAAACTGTTATGGACATGGTGATGTATAACTGAATTTATTGGTTCATTACGCTTTCTGAAATCCACTTGAATGATAACCCGACAATAACTATACGCGTACAATATTGCCCTTCTTTTCACGGTCGTGAAGTTTTAGTCCTGTCTGTCAACTAAATATGCCAAAAGTAGTCCCTTTTTAATTCACTGTTATGATATTTATAAGGAACGCTTAACAAGAACGATATATTTGCCTTTACAATTGATTGTCAAACATGTATTTAATCATGACTAAATATAATAGCAAAGCAGTATTTCTCTTCTGCTTACTGTCACTTGCTTCATAAAATTTGATCGTATAAATAAACATTAGATTTAGAGAGAAAACTTTAACATTATCAAGTACATATACATCTAATCATGTATGAACCCATGTTAATGTATAAGCATAAGGTTCACTGTGCGTTTGTTTTTAAGTATATTTAGAAAAAAGAATTTAATGTAATTTAAGAACATATAACCATGCACTATCAATTACTTAGCAATGTAAAACTACGCATCATGAAAGGTATCGTAAATTCTGTTAAATATAAAATAATATATGCTGTAAGTATTTTTTTCCTAAAGGATCTGTAAGTTTTCTTTATTTTATTATTATTTCTTTAATGTATTCCATTTATTCAAAAATTGAAATATATCTTACATTATTGAAGAATGACAATCGATAGCCACTTGAATAAGCTTCAGATTTTAAGAAAACCAAATAATCCTCTTGAAGAGACTAAAGTTTTATTCCGCCTTCACTTCTATCCTTATATCGATGATATGATTATTCGGCATGAATGATTTGGTTATTGTTTACAATGTAAAAGAACCTATTATTTTCGCAGACAGACGGTCTTGTATTGAAATAAGATGAAATACAAAATAAGACAGTAAACAAAAAGATGTAGTTTTATGCATTTTTACAAAGAAAAAATATAAAATACATACTTAAATTGTTGGTAACTGCATATCATAAAATATTTGTAGTGTAAAATAATATAAATTGAAAAAATTCTGTCATAAAATTTCAACGAGATTATTATTAATTGAAACTGCAACTGAAGATAGCAGAAGAATATATAAATTAGTATACTTCCACATTATCACGCTTATATTCATGCACATATCTCTGTTAGTGCATAAAATACGGCGACTATAACCAGTGAAGAGGGGTAAAAACACACACATAACCAGCTTCCAAGTCATTTCATGAGTACTCGGATATTTATTTACTTATAACCTCAAGTATGAACCGAACACATTTTGACCTGTCGTTTTAAGTGTACACACGGTCATTACTTACCTACAGATTCCTTAACTCAGCCAATATCTACCTATAATGTTATGGAAAAATCCGACTAGATCTTATCTACTTACTCAAGTAAAATCCTTACAAATTGTACCTATAGTCACAAGTGTAAAAATGATCAATTTCTACATATATGCTCAAGTATAAAATCAATCAATGTAAACGTGGACACAAATTAAGCCTATGCTGTTGTATTTCGATTATTTATATAGCTGTACCAAAACTTATTTATATAGCTGTACCAAAACTTATTTATATAGCTGTACCAAAACTTATTTATATAGCTGTGCCAAACTTACAGATACCGCCGTCTGTCTAACTCTCTGCATAAGCAGGGAGGAAGCCGGACGAAGCTTTGCCGAAGGGCAAGCTTCCGTTCGAGCAGGTTGACAGGCGGGTTCGAAGGCTATATTTATGGCCGGGGCTACGGGCTCGGAGGACCCAGATTAAACTCGGCCTTGTGCCACATGCTACCCCACGTGGGTGGGGGCAGCTAAATATAGTTGTATTTAGACGTGCAGTATTTAACTCTCGACTCAAGTATAAATTCAACAGAAATTTACCAAGGGACTCAGATAAAAGTGCTTACCCACAGTCACAAAACCGATCAATGTTTATCTATAGACAAGATATTAACCTCTGTCATATATATATATATATATATATATATATATATATATATATATATATATATATATATATATATATCATTTGCTATATAATCCAAATGGGTCATAATAATATAAAATATTAAAACTGATCCACAAAACGAGCTCAATGTTTTTATTTTAACAACCATGATGAAAGTGGTCGATAACGGAAAGCGCAAGGCAGAAGACCATGTACTAGGGTTTTATTTCAACAACTCACATTTGTTGTTGTTATCACATCTATTCAGCTCTTGTTCTCTCTCCCGGCCTTCCTCGGGTGCATATCCATCCGGGTAACTTACAGGAAATTTCAAAACTGAATCCCTTCTTTAATCTACGGCGGAAGAATATTCACGTCCCACTTCCCATACCTCGGGCAGTTTTAATTTTAAATACTACACAGTTTTTCCTCTTCTTGTTTCCAATTAGTCCAATACACACTACCCAGTCTAAGGATTGAACTCAGAATTAATATGACACGAAATTCGCAAACTAACACTCTATTCCATTAGGCTATTTTCCAGAATTCTGCTAGGAGATCTTGGAGCATTCAACCTAACATACCTGCTGATAGACGCTGCTGCTGTTTGTCTTGTTTGACGGTATTAACAGTAGCATTTCTCTTTTGTTAGAGGTGCTTCTGTTGATGACGTCTTGTTATTTGTCTTTCTTTCTTTATTAGCGGCTCCCATTTATTTCTATGCTAATCCTACTAAGAAGGTCCCGATAGAAAAGCATATCCGATGGTTTTTTCTATCGTTTAACTCCAACATACTTTCATTTCCAGTAGTCTTATTTCCTTCCAGATACTGAAGGCTACGCTTTTACACTTCATGTCCGATTCCATTGTCTCGCGTTTCACTACAGCTTTTTTTTCGATTTTCCACGGGCCTTGCTTTTAGGGAGCGGCTTCTTTTGACTTTATATTCTTCGGCACAACTGAAATTCCATATTACCAGCGATGATAATGACAAGTGTCCGACTGATATTAGCCCATCCCAGAAAATCTGTCAAAAAGCAGTCTTATTAAAACAAAACATTCAATTATGAGTTTGTATTTTTAGAATATTGTATGTTTAGAAACATTGTTTCGGTAGATGCCTGCATAGAGGCATACGCCAACAAAAACAAACGCTCTAACGTTTACATGTTTCTGCACCACACACACACACACACATACACACACACATATATATATATATATATATATATATATATATATAAACACACACACACACACACACATATATATATATATATAATATATATATATATATATATATATATGCGTGGTCTGTATATACCAGAGAGACAAGGAGATGGGAGAAAGAGGACATTTCTGTACACAACCCATCTGATACTGTCATTTGCTTTGAATTCATTATATCAGTCGACAAATGAAGCTACTATATATAAAAGAAGCCATTTTGTGTATATTACTTTTTTAAGTCTCTGTATTTTGTGGTTAGATTTTATATCGGGGATTCTTCTTTTACAAAGAATAGCGTTCTCTTAGGGAACAGTATAAAATTAATATTATATTACATACATATTCATTTATACAAATGATTTTTTTAATTATATGAAAACACAATATGAAAATGCGTTGTGATGAGAGGGGCATATTATCACTTTGGCTTACATACCAAATGCCCAGCCTAAATGTAAATCCTGAAGCAAGGATACGATTTGGTTTATCCCATCCTAACTTTAATTTGCAGTTGAAACCCAAAACTGGAAAGATATTTTTATTTATTGGATAAGCATGTTCCTAAAATCTTTCTTCGCTCAGGTGTTTAATAGAAATACGGTGAAACTAAGTTACATTTGCACTGGTAACTTGGAGAAAGTATTTAAGAAATATAATATTTAAAAAATGGAGGCGGAATGAGGTGGAAGGGAAGAAAAAGAAGAAATGCAATTGCAGAAATAAAAACAATTGTCCATTGGATGGGGAGGGCCACATAGAAGGCATCTTTTACATCGGTAAGGTCAGTGATAAAAATGGTTTCAAGAAAATATGCATTGGATTTACTGATGTCCCTTTCAAAAAGAGATTTTATAATCATGCTTCATTTTTTTAAGTTTAAAAGCAATACCAATGACAACAAGCTGGCCGATTGTGTCATGAAATACAGAGAGATGTACGGCAGATGTCCTTGTGTAAGGGGAATAAAAAGGTAAAACCTGGCAGAATCCATGGTAACTGTCGGTAGCTGTGCTAGGAATAGAAATTCGCCAGTGCCGCATATCCTGATAAAGGTTTTTTTTATTAAACATGTGTGTGTGTGTGAGAGAGAGGATGCGTTTGTGCAATATAATATATGTAATAAAACCATTAGGTCTTAGTGATGGCGCTGAAAAATGTGTTAACGATAAATGCCTTTATCCCATATCACCCCTGGAACTGTCAAATTTATTTCCATTTTGTGTATCTTGTGTGCGTGTGTGGCCCCTGCTAGCTTGCGCATGTGTCAGTATATATATATATATATATATATATATATATATATATATATATATATATAATATATGCTCTTTCAATAATATAAACAAAATAAATCAGACTTCCCTATCTAAATATTTTTGGCATCTGAAGGAAACAAATAGGACACCTAAAGTTAAATGGAAAATTATAAACAAGGCTAGAACATGTAAAACTTGTGATGACCCATGGCTTTTATGCCTCCATGAGAAATTGCACATAATTAAGCTTCTAAATAATAATAATCTACTAAACAATAGACACGAGTTAACGTTTTTTTGTAGGCATCATCAGATTTTTGGTTTGAATTATTAGCTAAAAACTATCATACAATATAACAACTTGTTTAATCCATAGCCCACTCATCAGATTCATGGTTTGAATAATTAACTAAAAACATGCATACAATATAACACCCTTCATAATCCATAGCCCAAATAAATAGTTTAAATACCCTACAAAAAGATAACCCTTTATAAAGTCGTCAAAAAACAAACGTTACGACAGTTTTTTTTATATGCACAAATCCCTTTCATAAAAAATAAAATAAAAAAATAAATAAATCTCCATATACATGCAAACTAGACGAGGGTTAATAAAACTTCCGTTTCAAATTTAGACACCCCCACGTTTCCCTGACTTGACATCTACGAAAGTAACTCTATACTGATACTTATTATTAACACCCAACACCCGCCTACCCAACAAAACAATTCGCCCTAGCTGTTACCATGGAAATTTTGATTTCAATTTTTAAAACACGTAAATTTCAGAAAACACGTTATTCCAAAAAATTTCGCTTGAATATGGAACAGAGCTTATTTTAACTCAATTTAATTTAAATAATCATATTGAAGTTTTCGGCTGTTGTTTTTGAAACATGGGACTTCTTATGTCGCGATTTGAAATCATATTTTTAAATAAATAATTATATATATATATATATATATATATATATATATATATACAGCGTGCCAATTATTATTGATATAAAATTTTTCTAATATTTAAAAAAACCGTCCTATCAATTCTCACAAAATTCTCACACAATGTTGGCAACACTGACCTGCGCAATAACTGAAAATTTCGTACTGATCTGCGCAATGTAAACAAACCGGCGCCATATTTGTTATCAGCACGGTGAAGATAACGGTTAACGCTAGTTTTGAAAGGGTTAGGATTTTACTGATCGAGTAAAGATCCTGTTGGTAGTCGGCCCCACAGGGCAGTGGTTCACGAAAGAGGCTGCTAGAGTCGAACTTACATCTCACCGATGGAATACGGAGGGATTGTGGGCGGTTTGCTACTATGTAAGTGGCATGTCTTGTTCTTCCTCTGAAGGTTTCCTTCGACTGGAGCAGGGAATGTAGTTCTTCCGAGCACTTTCCGTGGAAGTAGCAGTAGATCAGTTAGAAGCTTGCCAAAATACGCCAGTGGGAGAGAGGTTTAAGGGTGGAGAATATTTCTTCACCCACACAGGCTCGGAGATGCTTTTGAACTTCTTTGTAGAAGAGAGTGAATTCTGGGCAGGCTTCCGCACAAATATATGAAAAGGGCTCTATTTTGGGCTTGATCTGACTCCTGAAAAGCTAGAGGTTAGCAGGGTACTTACTGGAACATTTTACCTACATCCATAGCTATGGATCGTATAAACGAGTTCCACTTCAGGTTGTGTGTGAGGTCAAATAGTCTTTCAAGTCACGGTGCTTCCTCGAGATGATCTCTGTTTATCCTGATTAGTGATAGTTCGGGGTCAGATCGGCGATGATTTAATGTGTGGAGGAGTGAGTGTTTCTCGAATTTTGGCGAAAAAAACACTCCTAGTACAGTTCTACAGTATACAACATGATTTGTATAAACAACGTAGACAAAGAAATTTGACAAAAAACAAACATGTTTAAAAACAAACAATTAATATTTTATGGCATCTGGACAAACGAAGAAGTGAATTTACAAAAAGCAATCATGTCCATAAAACTCACCGCGTATAGATATGTGTATGTTGGACGCAGTCCTAAATAATGGAGAGGAAGGGAGCGATAAGCTGGTACTTAGATACATGTGTGTGTGTGTGTGTGAAACCTGATATGTATGAGTTTATCTGTCGATTAGCATCTCAGTTCCACAACTACGTGAAATAGCATGTCCGGTGTATCATTGCTCTGTTCAGTGCCTCGACTGCTGTCTGTTGCTCCCAGCTATCTTTTGAACTAAAATTCTTGTGTTTAGTTTACATATTATCTTATAAGATCAAAAATGGCTCAAAATTAATATATTTTAATTGGCGTGGCAGATTTTATTACTGGTCAAATAAAATTCAATTGTGAGAATGTAGTAGAAAAGATCACATGTGATCTTATCTAGCCAATGAAATTAATAGAAATGACTTATTTTAGAACTTAACTATTTTTGTCCCTGTGACGTTCGAATCCTTTTTTTTCTAGAATATTCTATCTACGTGTTCTTAGCTAATTTAACTAAAATATAAAAAAACTAAATGTAAATAGTTTTGTTTCGTGGCATTCAATGTAACCAGCCTGCTTTTGCCCCATCGGTTATTTTGTGCAAGATCGGAAGAAAATATTTTATTACATCAAAAGTTATGTTTAATGGATACACCTATTTAAGGAGACACTCCGGTTTATTTAAAACTATTTTTATTTCGTCTGCTGGCTTTCAAACTCCAGAATTATAAAAATGAATCTTCAAGCAGGATACGCATTTGATGTAATAAAATATATCAGATTAAAAAAAAATTCATCAATCCTTTATATATATATATATATATATATATATATATATATATATATATATATATATATATATATATATATATATATATATATATATATATATATATATATATATATATATATATATACAATTTTGTTACGTAAAATATTAAGTATTACTTCAATAAATTATTAAAATATGTAAATATTTTGAGAATTAAATTTGTATTTACTCATTAAAGTTAACTCAGGTCAAAACTAAATACACACTCAATGTGGAATGTTTCGGGATGGGATGAGTAGTATTTATGTGATAGGAGGAAATAGAAAAGGGTGTTTATGAGAAAATAAAGGATAGATAAAGATTGATCCTATAATTGGAGAAGTAATGATTATTGTGTTAGAGGAATCATCCTCAATAGATAGCTTCTGATTCTGTTAAAATTTACCATTGATACTTTTGTAAATATGAAATATAGCAAGTGGGTTACCGCTTATATTTTTATACATGAGTAAAATATTGATATTAAATTGTTTGTGTTATCTTAGATTTTATTATGAAAACAAAAATACACTTCCGTGTGAACCGCCCATTTTAAAAAAAAATCCCAAGATATAAGAATATTTATCTTCTTGATTTACAGCTTCGAGTAGGCGAAAATGTTACTCCATTTTACAACTTTTTTTCCAATAGGAATAGATAGGTTTGCCTGTCCTCATGTTCCACTCCTTTCCTCTCCTTTTTGAACAAGAGACGTATAACTTGCTTCGTTTTTAGGATTGAGTTTCCGGTTATTTCTAATTTCTCCTTACACACTATACTTCTACCGACTCCGATTGAACTGTGTAAGAGTATTCACTAAATAATCTTCATTTCTTCATGTCTAAAGTTAGATGTCGTCTTTCCTGCATAGCCATCAGAATTTTGATATCTATCCTTTCTTACGCTAATACAACACAAAGCAGGAACTCTCTAACTTGGGTGACTCTTGGGCATTGTATTGAGTGAACATTAGGAAAATTCAATATGTTTATTAATTATTTCCAAAATTAAACGTAATCTCTTCCCCAGTGAATAGGAACATTGTATCTAAGTATTTATCATTAAAAATTACGGTTGAGATTCTGTT
The DNA here is from genome assembly GCA_903632075.3 of Acanthosepion pharaonis. Lineage (NCBI taxonomy): Eukaryota > Metazoa > Mollusca > Cephalopoda > Sepiida > Sepiidae > Acanthosepion > Acanthosepion pharaonis. The sequence continues at coordinate 2,198,252 of CAHIKZ030000125.1, read as the reverse complement.
TACATAAATGTTGTAGAATCGTTGCTTTCATGTCTTTAGGCAAACTTTCTTAATATTCTACTTCTTTTCTGTTTGTTTATGTTCGCAACACGAGATTCTGTCAATATTTTCCAGATAGCTTATTACCTGTTTAAGTTTTATCAGAATTTAAAGATATTTTTTCTTATCTTGTTAACGTATATATTTTAGTTTGTCTGTTTGTTCTTCGATCACATTTGAATAGTGTTATTTTTGTTTGTTCATTTTCTACGTTTTAAGGTTCTCATGATTCATTTTCTATATAACTTGTTCCGCGTTCGATGTTTTATCATTTCTTACGACGTTTTAAAATTTTCACATTTTTAAATTTATAAATGAATACTAATAACTGTAGAATTCTCACAAACATATAAACTTCCGGGCAGACATTCACATTGCTAAGAACTTCAGTGCGTTGACGCCATTTGTTTAAGTTGGAACCACTGTTATTTTTCCTTTATTATTAAATGAAATTAAGAACAACCAGCTAATATCGAGAAGTCCCACAAAACATTAATACACATATTAACAAGAATAACATCTGTATCCATTTTTCTATCAGAGAAACAAAATAATGAGATGAAATAGACCGTCATGGAACTGCTCACGGGGAACTTATTAAAATTGGTAAAGTATATTTTCTGATTATATATATATATATATATATATATATATATATATATATATATATATATATATATATATATACGGCTAAATTAAAAAACTCAACACACACACATACATACACACACACACATATATGTATGTGTATATATATATATATATATATATATATATATATATATATATATATATATATATATATAACATAAAAAAATTCATAAAAAATCTTTTTCCTTTAACAAATAATCACAAAATAAAATGATTTCAATACGATTTTGCATAGAACCTTCACTTTAATTTATTAGATATTAAATCGTGTCACATGGCGTCCTCCATGCCTTCACTTTTTGGCTAACCTGATAAATATTTATGAGATTTTTTTCATTAAAAATTTAAACAGCAATAACATTTATGCTCTTGTATAGAGACATGTCACATTATATAATTTAAACAAGATTTATATACAGTAGCGGCCATAATATAAGGAACGGAAAAAACAAAGACATAAATATGTGTATTAATTAAAAAGTAATGCATGATTAGCAATTAAATTTTTACCGAATAAAGATTAGGGTGTAATACATGAATATTATACAAAGTTACAAAAATTTGCATAATACGTTCCTTATATCATGGCCGCTACTGTATATATATATATATATATATATATATATATATATATTGTGAAATTGAAGTCAACACTCAGAGGTGACAGACTGTTTCATGCTAAACGCAATCGCCAGGCAACATTTGTTGAGTTTTTTGTCGACTCTTTATATATACAGATCAGTGATGCATTGTGGGTGGCCTACTCTAACGGTTATTTTGGTAGGATTGGTTTGTTAATATGTTTGTTTTTCATTTATGTATGTATTTACTTGGATTAATTTATTATACTTGTTTTTTATTTATTTATTATGTATATATTTATTTATTCTTTACGGTTTTCAATTTTTAAGCAAAGTAGTATAAATTTAGAGATGAGTTCTGATCCTTTATTTAGTAGTTTGTTTGGGTCTGGGAAGGTAATTATACTTATTTTTTCTTCAATTTTTCGATTGATATTGTATACAATGCTAGCGATATTTTACCGTGAGTGGCTGGTTAATTTGCTTATTATTTATTGATATTATTAATTCATTTTTTTATTTATTTCGATTGATTATTTTTATTTGTTTTGCTTATTATTTTTTTTAATTTTCTTTATTGAAAAGAGATTTTCTAGATGTTACCTTCAGTCTAAGAAAGGGTAAATATGATCTATATATAAAACTCAATGATAAAATACAATATATAAAAACATCTTCAAATCACCTGCCATCTATGACAAAGCAGATACCAAAACCAATTAACCACAGGCTTTCCTACAATTCTTCCAATCAAACCATATTTATATTTCTTCATTCATTCATTCATTTATATATATATATATATATATATATATATATATATATATATATATATTTCTGACTGCTTGGTGACTGTATCTTCCGCTTATTAATGCGATAATGTAATATTTTGTAAAAGGTGGTCATGGGGAATTAAGTATCACACTGTTGCATGAAAGTGGCCCCTCCCTATATATGCATACATACATTCACACACATAAACACACAGACATTCACACACAAACACACACACACACACACACACACACATATATATATATATATATATATATATATATATATATATATATATATATATATATATAAACCTAGTGAGCCAGACAAACCTACCTAGGTTCCACCTTAACGGATCGTCAGGGAAAGCCGCCTAAAGAGGCAAAGGGAAACGCATATTTATAGGCGATACTCAAAATTATACCACGTGACCAATGAAAGAAAAAACACAAAAACACCGGCGTTGGGGGGTTAAAGATGTATTTAACTAAAAGGGGAGGGGATATTAACATACGAACATCAAGGTGGAATGACAAGGAATAAACGAGGAAATCCGTCTTAATTTAGTAACCAAGGTTTTTTTTTATGCCTACATATGGTAAGAATTTCGGTTTTAGAGTTTAATAGCTGGTTAGGTTGATTACATAAAGCTATGTCGAATTTCTCCTCTGTACATAATTTACAAAATTTTTGACCTGCTTTATATTTGGGGCATTTTTTAATATTTCCCATTTAAAGATGGGGTTTTTATCATTTTCTTGTCTGGTTTTCCATACATAGGTGGATAGCGTGGTACTATGTTTAGTTTTTTCGTTATTAAAACTACTCGTGTGGTTATAGTATTTTTTTAAAATTTATCCTGAGTAGCACCTATATATATATATATATATATATATATATATATATATATATATATATATATATATATATATATATATATATATGAATCCACTCGACATCTACATACACACACATATATGCATGTATACATACACACAGACATACAAAACACACGCAGATATATATATATATATATATATATATATATATATATATATATATATATATATGTGTGTGAAAAGTGAATATAAATATAAATAAATATATATATATGTATAATTATTTATATATTATATGCGCATAATTTATTAGAAAGCGCTCAATATCAGAGATAGAGCTAAGATATTTGGTTGGATAGATGTGAGTTTGTGACCCTGGGTTTCACGCTTTAGCGATCGTCAGACAAACTGATTAATGTTTTAAAAATTTGGGTTTATGTAGATTGCGTGTATTGGTGTTATTGTGGAAGTGGTGGGGAAATTTCGTCGTTTTGTCATTCATCGTACTAACGCAAACATCGATGTATGCAGACACATATACATATACATACTTGGTCGTCCGTCAGGACTCATACATATATATAAAACATATGTAGACAGTTTCGGCTATGACACATGTATGTATACGGGTGGTGTTATGTCTATACATACGCATTTGTATGTTGAAATGTTGAAATTTAAACATTGGAAGTGTGGCGGAAATGTCTCGTTATTGTCTCGTGAATGTATCCATGTCATATTACGAATTTTTTTTTTTTTTTTTTCCGTTGAAAAATATTTGAAAAATATTTTCTCGCATGTATTTATATATGTGTGGTGGGGTTTGTGTAAAATTATGATTGGTAAAAATTATTATTATAATTATTTATATTTATTTTTAAATTTTTGAAAATTGGGGTTTATTTGTTATATTTTAAGCTGATTATTTGTTTGTTTTTGGTGACTGTATATGTAACAGGTAAAAAATTGTAATCCTTATTGTTTAATTTATATGGTGATGTTTAATTTAATAACGGGTTTATATGATATGATGTGATAGTAATGTTTCAAAGGATTGGAGACAATGCAATAATGACAGATACCATCAAAATAATTGCACCTATCATTATTATAATTGCACTACCATTAGTAATCACTTTTACCACCTTAAAATATCTATTAACTATCAATATTATCATTACCACCTACACCCAGCAACATCACTTACACATCACACCCACTATTAACATATAATCCACTACAATTTTTATTACCCCCCCAGCATATTTAACACTTTAAAACAATATGATCAGATATAATTTCCATATGTAACCATGAGAACAAACACCTATTACCAGGCAGCTTTAATATAATAATAATAATTTTGTAATTAAAATTTATAGCAATCTTCAACTACCATAATAGAATACCTATTATCAGGATTTATACCAAAATAAATTAATACATATAACAAAATAAAACAAAAATAAAACACCAACAACCTCTTTTTAGTTCAAGCTACCACCACTATAACTACATTCATGGTTTTATCATTCTCCCACAACCGTTACTAATCATTTCTACCAATCTGCAATTTCTTCCAGTTTACAATAACTATTAGCTAAATCCTAAATAGCATTGTCTCCAATCCTTTGAAACATTACTATCACATCATATCATATAAACCCGTTATTAAATTAAACATCACCATATAAATTAAACAATAAGGATTACAATTTTTTACCTGTTACATATACACAGTCACCAAAAACAAACAAATAACCAGCTTTAAATATAACAAATAAACCCCCATTTTTTCAAAAATTTAAAAATAAATATAAATAATTATAATAATAATTTTTACCTATCATAATTTTACACAAACCCCACCACACATATATACATACATCCGAGAAAATATTTTTCAAATATTTTTCAACGGAAAAAAAAAAAAAAAAAAAAATTCATAATATGACATGGATACATTCACGAGACAATAACGAGACATTTCCGCCACACTTCCAATGTTTAAATTTCAACATTTCAACATACAAATGCGTATGTATAGACATAACACCACCCGTATACATACATGTGTCATAGCCGAAACTGTCTACATATGTTTATATATATGTATGAGTCCCGACGGACGACCAAATATGTATATGTATATGTGTCTGCATACATCGATGTTTGCGTTAGTACGATGAATGACAAAACGACGAAATTTCCCCACCACTTCCACAATAACACCAATACACGCAATCTACATAAACCCAAATTTTTAAAACATTAATCAGTTTGTCTGACGATCGCTAAAGCGTGAAACCCGGGGTCATAAACTCACATCTATCCAACCAAATATATATATATATATATATATATATATATATATATATATATATATATATATATATATATATAGAGATAGAGGAAGAGACACACACAATATGACACAATGTCGCCATCCTTCCATGTTGAATGCAGTTTTTATGTAGATTGTGGGAGAAGAGATGTGTTCAAAACATTTCGAATGTGTATGTTTCCGAAGAAGTATTAACCATCTCGATTTGCATATCTTTTATTTTGAAAGTACTCTTTAATCTCAGTTTTCGTAACGTTAATCGCTATGCTATTCGCACTAAAAAAAATAAAAAAAATCTCTAGATATGTTATTGTATATATCTATAACAAAACAAAATTTTACAGACCTGATATTTTGTTGTAATATATATTGAAGCACGCAATACATGTAGCTTTAAGAAAAATAAATATACAACTCTTAGATATTACATCCCAATTGTGGCACTGGTACTTACATAATTATTGGGAATTTCTATTGATCTGCTTAAATATTAAAAGTTTGTCATTTCTGTGACTGTTTAATTGCTTTGGGACATATTTCACTCGCTCAATTTGACTGACTGATGTGGGCCAAAAGTCGGGACCACGGAAGGAAAACACGGAACATGGATTAGAGGTAAGAAAGATATATTAAACAAAAAGGTTACAAAGATAGTGTAAGTGTAAGCGGAGCTTACTATGTGCTAATGTTCAATATTGGTAGTCGTACGCGGCTGATACAACGGTATTAGAATACTCTCTCTCTCTCTCTCTCTCTCTCACACTCTCTCTCTCTCTCTCTCTCTCTCTCTCTCTCTCTCTCTCTCTTCTCCTCTTCTGTTAGAGTATTATATCGCATACTTTATATAGTCCTGGAAGTGTCCATGTTGTAGGCATGTTACGGTCTCACAACACTGACAATGCTTTTAGTATTTACATAAAATAAAAAAATAATATACTTTAATAGTTATTAATGTAATCTTTGATATACTCCAATGAAAGTATCATTATTTTCAGCAAATTACAGAATTCCTCTTGCATGTAATTTAAAAATTGGTTGCTTTTATATAAACTGAGAGAAACGCACTAAAATGCCTTAACAGTTATATGCACACAAACACAGATTTTAAATCAGAAGCAAACTTAAAAGAATAATAATTATACAATTCTTCGAAACTTAAAAGAGACACGCCATGAGAACCAAGCAGGTGTCTTTGAAATCAGCAATCAATGATTTTGTATATTGATTGGTATATTGAAAAAGAAGACATCTTGTTCGATGTCCTATTTGAATCATTAACGAACAGACTTTATCAGTTCTACTCTATTTCTATCAGCCAATTTTGTTACAAAGTATCCCCACATCATTATAATCTCGAATTCTGCTATTTAACAAAAATACTGGAACACACTGAAAAAGTATATTATTGCGAGGCATTTTGTAAAATAATATAGAATTCAGTCATTTTTAGCATCAAATTTAAATATAACCATTGTGTCATATGTTATAAAAACATGGGCGGCCTAACTTGTAGCATAATTTGAATTGTAATAACTGACACCACGCTGTTAATATTGTTACAGAATGCCCTTCACTTACTAACCATTTTAATTTAATACATGCAGACATATATATATATATATATATATATATATACATATATATATATATATATATATATATATATATATATATATATATATATATGTCGTATATTTCAAAGATAGAAATACCGAATTGTGAGTTCAATACCAGGAGACAACCGGAAGAAATAACTGGCTCAAAAGAACTAGAACAATCTACCCCGGTGGATAGAAATAAAGTGTTCGGTATAAATTACATTCACCTGGAGGACGCGTGAGTGTACAGCGGCGGAAAAGTTTTCTACTGTCGTTCGGTCCAATCGTCAGGCGCCATCAGCAATTGTGTATTTTCTCATTTTCCTTATTTTTATATTAACTTAAAAATCATTAGCGATTTTTGTTGTTATTTGGTTGATTCTTATTCTTTGTTTCTGTATGTATATGTGGGCACAGGGGTGTATATGTGTGTTTACGCAGGTACGTAGTGCATGTGAACATATGTAGCATCTCTAAGTTATTATTTCCTTTCATAATTCTCTTGTCTCCTGATAGACTTCTATTTTCCTTATACACTCATATTCCTATCCCTTATTTTATGTCTTTCAATTCTTAATATCAAATATAATATCAGAGACAGGAATTTTTTGTTTTATTTTGTTTGGGTTATTTTTTTCTTGATTAATATTGTGTTATCTTATGTTTGGAAAATCCATGTGTAATCCGTTTTTTGTTTATTTCTTGCTTGAATAATTTAAATATCTAATGATTTCATGAGAATGCATGTAGCAGTTAATTGGTGTCGGTCGCTGTTCACAAGGAATTATATATATATATATATATATATATATATATATATATATATATATTTCAATAAAGGTGCAATTAATTTATAAATTCATGAATTATTCATACAAAAAAACAAATACAAAGTTTAATGATCTAATTGGCGAGAAATCCATCGTCGCGAACAATTCAAATAATATACAAAACCCCCGAACCTGTTTATGAATGAAAAGATCCTTGTTTCTATAAATTTCTGTTGTATAAGTTCTTATTATTTTACAAGCTTTCGTCTGTTCCTACAGACATCCTCAGGTATGGAATAGATTTTGTTCTTGTTTTTACTCTCAGTAATAAGAGGACAACGAAAATATATGTATTGTTGTAATCCGAAAAAATGCTATTAGAAATGAGTTATTGTTTTTAGAGCGTGCAGTCGCAACGCTGAGTTTGAATTTAAATTTTACAATTGTGCGTTCTTATACAAATATATATATATATATATATATATATATATATATATATATATATATATATATATATATATATAAACAGTTAAATTCAAAAAAACTTTTGATTTAACACATGAATTAATAACAAAATAATCTAAAGACGATTTTGCATAGAACATCTTTTGTTCCATTTTGTTCATTTATTCAATTGTGCCACATGGCGTCCTCCATAGCTTCTCTTCTCTTTCTTGATTACTTCATAGATATTTATTACCATTCATTAATAAAAGAAAATGGAAAACCCGTAACATTTTTGCTTTAGTATATAACTACATGTAACAAAATAAAGCATTGCATTTGACTTGATAATTTCACTCACATACGAAAAGCTCCGGCTAAACTATTTTTTTTCTTTTCGTCTGTCTCTCTCTCTCTCTCTCTGTCTGTCTCTCTCTCCGTATATATATATATATATATATATATATATAATCATAAATTTGCGTAAGTGTATTACACTATCGAAGCCAATCCACGTGTTCTACTTATTTAATTGCTATACAAATGTAGTTTAATTAGCAGAAAAATGAAAATACTGAAACTCTACAAATTCACAAATCTTTTAATCCCTATCATTGCTTAGCAATTAGTATTAGCTCTATATTTTATTTTTGTGCCAACATGCTTTTTATTCTTTTTGCCTATTGCTATCCAAGTAACAAACACGTCTTTTTATTTCCTTTCAATAACATCCTAATTCATATGCATATATATATATATATAAATATATTACGTTTTACTTTCGTTTTATTTTTTTTATAGTATTGCTGACCTCCAAATCAAATTCTCTTTACCTCGCATTTCACTCGTTTTTCTTAATTCCTTATGATATTTCACCCAAGTTTAAAAATGTTAGCAATGAAACCTATTAGAAATGGAAATAACAGTAGAACCGAGAAATCACTCTTCCTGAAATAATTTTTCTCGGTGAAAGATCTTATAAATTTCAACTTACACTAACGGGATCTCTTCGCTCATTAAATGCTGTTTTAAATGGCTATCCTTGCCATAGACATTTCATGAGTTTTTGAAAACTGATGATATTTCAATGACTGTGAAGTGAGCGTCTTTGTCACACTGGAATTTGTTAAAATTTGAAACGGTTGTGTACAGGCATAATCTCTCAAAGTTAGCAACCCCCTTGAGCCTTTGCGTCTTTATTGACTTATTGCAGTGAAATGATTCAAAAATAATTTGATTGAATGAATAACTAGATATTTTTTTTACCTCAAATTTTAATTATCTGACAGGGTTTCAATGAGTTCAATTATCGCTTGTCTTTTACCCATTTCATGGAAAACAACTTCCGTATAACGAAGGTGCAATTATTTCACTCTCATGTCTTCAAAGTAGAATTATCGCAGACACCAAGCAGCAAATAAGCAGCTATCTTTGAGCGAATTTATTTCTTTCGCTTTTCCTAATGAGAGTCTCGCTTACTCATACTCTTCTTATTAAACATTATGTTCTATTTGTCGATTCACACATATTTCAAATAAGGAGTCAAGCTTTTTTCTCTTTTTTTTTTTTTTTGTATAACTTCTCCCGCGGGAATTGTTAATAATGATATCAATTTATTTCTTCAACTTAAAATTCAGACGAGTTCATACTGGTGAGACTAGCAACACTAAATTTTTTTCTGAAAAAAAAAATCATATTGACGAAAAAACATCGTTTGTTTCAAATTAAAATAAGTGCTTTAATATATTCAATGATTAATTTTCAGCCAACCCTGAGGTTCTTTTATTTGTATTTTATAATATACTTACCGATATTCACTACTTAGATATTTCTATGATATTTTGTCTGTTGTTAAAAGGCATAGTCCTATATTTCTACGTGGCTGGCAGATCTCGGTGAGCGTATAATTCTCTATATTTCAAATGACAATTTTATAGCCATATACAGGAAATCGTGGCTAAACGATTAAATGATATCATGAAGAAAGAAATATGTAACAATTGTAAGAATACAGAATATGAGTTTGTAAACAATAGAAACATTCCAAGATGCTGGCAACGGATTCGAGGTATGATTATCAAACGAGTTCAAAATTTGCAATATCTGAAAAGTGTTTTACAGGTAACAGAAAATATAACGCCATACAACACGACCGACCATGCTCGATTCTGGGTTGTGCCCACGTTGGTCAGTACTGCCACCGGTCAGCTGATGATTTTCTGCTTTCCACTTTGTTCCTTCTGCCTAACCATTCCTCTTTGATCACGGCGCAATGAAGATCGAAATTCGTCCGTACTTGAGCGCTGGATCAGATCTTGGCGGAGTCGTGCTACAAAAGGACAATTAACGCTTCCGCCGGGGACATAAAAATAACAAAACAAAATAACGAATAAGGTCACCTGGTTCATTTTCAATTTGTTCATGTAGTTTCTGATACAACAAAGACTTTCTTTTTCTTCTAAAATTTGAACCGTGTTCAATCAACAAAGTAAGAAGTTGGTCAGGATTCTCTCGCCAGCAGGTCACATGGGGTTCAGCAGCTCCTTCATCCGTTGCTGTCTCCTCTGCATCTTTTGCTGTCTCTCGCTCCAATTTCTGTGTCGTTTAAGTGCTTTGTTTATATATATTTCGTCGTACTCTCGCTGCAACAAAAGAATCGTCAAGATTCATATCAATTAATTATTTTCTCTTATGTTTGAGAAACGACATTGACCTTCAAACAAAACGGTCAGTTATTCAATAGAATATATTCTTCGCCAACAAACTTTGTTTATCATTCTTATCTATAAGCAGATGACAATCGGCCCGCCATCGGTTTCTTATTCTAAACAATATTTTTTTCATTAACAAATTTTGTGTTTATTTCTATTTCTTTGACGTCAAAGAAATCCATTTGTTGCCGATTTTCCAATATGACCCATATAATTTTCTACCTATTTTGCATGTTTACATAACAACAGCCCACTGCTTAGCGAATTCTAACAATTCCATTTATCATTTGGTTTACATTTTTCATCCATATTCCATTGTGCGTTCCTGCTTATCAGAAAGAAATAAATCTTTTTTCTCGCTTCATATTTCAATTCATGTTTTCACATTAACATTTTTAACCCTTCCATTTATGTAATTCCTATACGGGGCTTTCACATGAAACCTATTAATCTTAATTTCATACTACCAGTGTCACAACCAAAATAAGAAGGCGAATTTGAATAGTAAACAATGTCTTCCTAAAGCTAAGTATTAAAAACGAATATTATGTTATAAACAGTCCGTTGAAATGGTAACATTTCTCTATATGCCAGGGAATGCTATAAAATTTCATCACATTTTAAGAGGAGACTGAAAGCAACAGAGCTCTTGTTCTGTAGATGTATGCTCAGAATACCATAGACAGAACATGAGAAGCTTTTAAGAGAAATTGGATACAAAATATAGAACACGTACTTAGAATCAGAAAGAGGCAGGGTGCGTTTCTAGGACACCTTAAGAAAGAATGATTGGCAATGTCGGCACTGATATGACTTATTACAGGCAAGAGAAAAAACAGGAAAAAACAACTGTTCTACTTAACTTGAGTGTGCAAACTGATGCCAAAAGTTTATGAAGACATCTTAATCACAGTATTAACAATATCGAGAAATTTGTTATATCAGGGTTATTAATTATTTGCACTATTATCTTTGTTTGGATTGTTGCCTCCATCTTTTCTGCTATATTTACGACGTCTCTACCATCCAGCATCCTTCAGGTGACTGAAATTTCAAAATGACGCTTTTATTTCGTCCAGAAGGGTAGATTGTTCTAGTTCCATGTTCGAAGTCTCTTCCAGTATCAGTTATCTCTCTTCATATTTTCCAGTAATATTCTCAAAAGGTGGTGATCACACTTTTCCTTCCATATGTGGTCAGCCACGCCTGTTTTCATATTTCCCATAGTATTAAGTCTTTACAGTGTTCCCGCCGTCTTACCTTAAAGGGACTCCCTGTTTCTTCTCTATAACCCTTCCCACAGTTCCATGGTATCGTGTGCACACAGCCCTTACTTATATTCTCCACTACGGGATGTCTTAATCGGGAGAGATGTTTCCGAAGTGTTCAACCATTTTTGAAGGTTGTCCTAGTGTTATATCGACCAGAGATACCTTGTATTCTTTTCGATAATCACTTCACTTAGGGTAGGCAGACCGATGCTATATTCTGAATGTTGTTATCTTGTATCTGTCTATCGTAGTTTGTCAGAGCTGCTCTCATGTACCCAGGTTAGTTTTTCCGTTGTAGTGTACTACTTATACTGACCATTTCTAGTTCATATGTCTCTAGATCACCAATTATGACTTTTGTTTGATGTTGTAAGCAGTGAACGATTCTTTTTTGTACACTGTATGGGTGGTGGTTGTTGAAGTTTAGATATTGTCCCGTAAATGTTGGCTTGCGTTATACGGATGTATTTAATCTATACTCTGTCTGAAATATTAGTACATCCAAGAATGATAATCTGTTATTGTTTTCTCTCTTCATTGTGAACTGTATCGATGATCTTATTGAGTTCTCATGATCCAGTAGTAGCTGGACCTCTTCATGGTGTGGCCAGAGTATGAAGGTGGCTTCTACGTATCCGAGCCGTAGTGATAGCTTTAGTGATGTTGATTCTAATGTAATTTCTTCGAAGTATTCAATGTGTATGTTAACTATTGCTGGTGATAAGGGCGAGCCCATTGCTGAGCCTTCATCCTAACGACATATGTCTGATCCCATTCCGAGGTTTGTTGTTTGTGTACAGAAATGCATTCCCATCAGGTTATCTATTAATGAACCGATACGTTCTCCTAGGAATGAATCAAAGGCCAGTCTGTCCCTCGCTACAGATAGTGCCTCGTCTCTCTGCACCTTGGTGAACAAACTCTCCACGTTCAGAGTCAGCATCTGGTTGTGCTGGATGGGAACATATTTGATTATTTCCACGAAGTGCGTGAAATTTCGGACACATGATAGTGAATTTCCTATTAATGGGTCTATGAAGAGACTCAGAAGGTAGTACACAGAGTCTTGGTAGTTAAAGATTCGCCTGATCGAAATTCAGTATTTATCAATTTAGTGGGGATCGTATACGTTTGTTAGTATGCTGTAACTGTCTGTCTGTCTTAGTTGTGAAGAGTTCCTTGTTCTTATTTAGGATCTGTTAGAGATTCTTTTGTGTTTTCATTGCTGTACCTTTCTTTACTTCACCCTAGCTGTCATTTTTAATGAGGTTTTCCAGTTTTCTTGTTTATTCCCTTTTGTCCGTTACTACAGACGATTTGCCTTTGTCAGCGCTTAGTATGATTGTTATCATCAAATAATAGACAGGGGAAATTACTGGAAAATACGGGAACATAAGAAATCGGTGCATATGCTAGGTCACAAAAACCTGCTAAGCTGGCCAAGCATAAAAATGAATACAATTTGGGAAACAATAAGAAAATCAATAATAACAAAAGAAATGGTAATATGAGCACTAGTAAAAAAAAATCTGAGACATTAGGTTTATAAGTCCCTAAGATTCATACAGCTATGTCCACCAAGGACAAATGACCCAGTGGATATAAGTATTCATTGAATCCAATGACTTGACGATGTGACAACAGTAAGATCATCGATATCGTTCAAAGTGTTGTGTGTTCAACACCTGGCTTGGAGAGATGAGTTAAATGGATATAACTGATACTGAGACATCCGGGAGAGACATGGCACGGGGGACTAGAACAATCTACAACGGTGAAGTAAATAAAGTGTTTAGTTTGAAATTCCATTCACCAGAAGAAAACCGGAAGTTACAACGATCGAAACGTCGTGAATATGGCAAGGAAACTGAGGATAACAGTTCGAACATTGTAAATGGTGACAATAGTTAAAATACTTCATTTCAGAAATCTAGACAAATATAGAAAGGCTATTAAATTATGTTTGAATTTAGACGGAGCACACATAAAATAGGCTTTTACCTTAGTCTGTCATCAATATTTGCCATTATTAAATGTAGTAAGTACTCTTATGTGATAAATGTGTAAGACTTCCTAGAAGGCAAAGAAGAAGTGTCAGACTGAAGTAAAAGGAAATTAATGATTATAATTGAGTCATTCATCGAGTCTAGAACTCAATGAATTACTTATAGACTCGATGAATTACTTAATTATGATTATCTCAAATTCTCCTAATAAGTTATCTCACTTGTATATCCTTGATTGAACCAGCTTCTAATGCTCTGCGTGGAACAGCTTGGGGATAGTTGTCGAGGCTCATGGGGGCTCAGTCCTATGGGTAAGGGAAACTCGGATGAGTTCCACGACCTAATATGTGATCGAGCGACGCTATACTTAGCCTAATACCTCACCGAGGCCCGTTGGTACAGTTGGTATGACTTTACTTCCTATAATAACTCTCCGGGTTTCAAAACTCGGCAGTGGATGCGCACCACTGATGAGTCCCAAATATAGAACAAAACGACAGTCTAGTGCTTTCCGCATTCTGCTGAGGTCTCTTCTAGACTCGATGAATGACTTAATTACGATTATCTGAAATCCTCCTAATAATTTCTATCACACAAACACACACACACACACACACACACACACACATATATATATATATATATATATATATATATATATATATATATATATAGGTATTAGGAAATGGATTAAATTGAGATGCATTTATTTTGTTTAAGCGTTATTTTTTTATGGATACTCATATTCGAGTAGATGCTGTTTTCTTTTTTATGTCAGAAATTTTATCCATCTACATCTACTTTCCTGAATATTGGAGAAATCTTGGCAGAAAAATATTCGTCCTCCTTTTCCCAATAGGGAATTCAGATTCGAATTCTGCCAGTTTTCTGACAAGCTTTCTCGAATATCCATGCCGGTAGATGTAGTTGGATAAAAAAAATACAGGTTTACAAAAAAGTGCTTCTATTCGAAGATGAGTATCCATCAAAAAATACGTTTAAACAAAATAAAGTGTATACGTGTGTGTGTATGTGTGTGTGTTATGGAAACGTTAATGTTTATTTTGACTAATGCCTTTAATTATCAGAATATTTCTATTTGGTACAACATGGCTTAGAATCAATTTAGAGACATTTTTATTCATTAATTCAATGTCCCACTATACAACGTCTGTGAGAATTAAAGCCTGAGGTTGATCATATCGACTCTGTGAGTTAAATCTGTGTATAGTCTGAAAAATAAAACGCTATATCGCTATACCTGGGATATTACCGAAATCAGTTTTCTTTCGTAGATATTATACACAGTTCTTATCGATATTTGCAAAGGGTTACTCGGATTGAATAAGGCTAGTGGCCTTAGTGACTCAAACACTATGGTATTAAATGATAAGATGTTGACATTAGCTCAACTCTCAACAATGGTGTCCTCGTACAAGAAATTCAATCAGAATTTGCTGTTCGTTTCCAATAAATCTATATCAAACCAGAAAAGACTGGAAAACATAACAGCAGTATTGTTTATAAACTAATAATATTTTGTATATGTAAATTTTATTTGAATACCGCAAATAATCTTAATATATATTACATATGTATTAAATTTACATGTAATTCAAACTATTTTGTTTATTTCCATTAAATCCAGACACGTAATAAAAATATATATGGTAAGATTAGTATGTGCGCCATTTACAAAAAGGGGATATATTTCAAGAAAAATGCGAGAAGTGTATCAATATTTTTTTTCCTGAGAGATATTCCGAAATCTGATCAAATAACAAAATATTAAAACTAATAAGGACGTGTCAGTTAGTTAAACCTACGCAACGAATTCGTATGAATTGATGACAGAACTAAAATTAGATGTATGTTAAAACATTAAGTTTTAATTACAGCAATAAACGACAATAACATGTTGAGAGTCAGGTTTAGCCACGTATTTAAGAGGAATTATAAATCTGTCCTGTAGATGCGGAACATTCTACAGGAAATTAAGAACATATCTTTAGATGAAGATATGATATACTTACGAGAAAAATGGAAGATATCTTTTTAGAAAATAGTATTTGTAAATCTTCCTATATATGACGTGTCGATTTAGGACGTGGGCGATCATAGCTCTCCACAATTTCCTACATTTGTATCTCTTATTAAGATTTTATATTCGATACATCTCCAACTCCCAATTCTGCCATTTATTTCCACAAATTCGTTAGGTAGGTTACTCTCTACATTCGTCTGTCTCTCTCATTTTCACTATGCCCTATGTGGGTCAAATTCGCCAGGCCCTGCTTTCTCTTGATTTGTATTATAAATTCCAACTGTATCTTTTTGATAAAGCATTTTTCTAGAACTTTATAAAAAATATGAATCTCGTTTTAGCACTCATTATTCAATTCGATTACCACAAAATATAATCGAAGCATTTATTCGTCTAAGCCGACATACAGATAGATTTTTGTTATGCGAATGCGTTTATCAGAACCATCTAATGTCAATCTGGTTTGCAGCTGATTTTTAATTTGATTTTCTGCTTTTTACCATGTATTCCCTTTAAAGACATCTGCAAGTCATAGTTAAAATAGTTTTCATACACTAGCAATTCAAATTTTTCACAATGTCACTTTTCTGCATCATTTTTTTATCCCAACATATTAAAACTGACTGTCGAGAGTCTCGGGAAATATAAAGCTTATGTTTTATTTCATAGCATGAAGATAAACGTTGCTACAAAATAAGCACTGTAGAACGAGGATTGTTTTTAAAAGATAAGGCAATTTCATTGATGTGGATCTTAAGATAGAAAACGTTTTTTTGGAAATAAAAAAAATCTCTTTCTTCAGAGATTTTCATGATAAGTTACAAATTCTAATAGTTACCAAAGAATGATAGGCTTAACAATGTCATTTACAGGCACAAATATATTCGAAGTCAATTTCTTTCACGTAATGCACGCTTATGCAGATTTTTGTGAGTACATAAGTCTGGATGGTTGAATGAATGGATGGATTCTGCCTTGATAAATCAGAAATCTTACATATGTTACGAATACAAAATATTGGTTATATTTATATGTATATTGCTGACATCCCCAGATGAGTGGACGGAGCAATTGCTGGAAGAAACTGCCGGGAAATGTTGAATATATGAACGGAAGTCAGCGTTTAATTGAAGATTCGACAGATGTCCGCAATGAGATATAGCCATCGAAAACATTTAAGAAATTCATTCAGGTGTGGATAGGTTAGGGAAAGAAAAGTAATATGAACAAAAAGAATGTATTTGTGCCATAAAATATGCTACTTATTCTGTTGTATACCAAAAAAAAAACGTGGTTTTAAATTATTTTGTACATGACCCTATCATGGCGCTTTCGTGTGTTTCTTCCATTCCTGTAAATGTCGTCACTTCAGAGTTTGCCAACAAATTAGACAATATTGTTACATGGTGAGTCTGCTGTCTTCTCCTCTCTCAATTGGATTAGATAATCGCTGTGAGGGTTAAGACTTTCAAATCCTCCCTTCTCGTTATGTGTCCAAGAAATTTCAGCTCTCTGTTTCTGTTAATTGCAGCTAAAAACGACAATAACATTTTGTGGGTCAGGTTTAGCCACGTATTTAAGAGGAATAAAAAAATCCGTACTATAGATGCGGGAAATTTAGAAAATATCTTTAGATGAAGATAGATGATATATTGTCGAGAAAAATAGAAAATATTTTTTTTAGAAAATAACATTTGTAAAGCATCCTATAGATATCGCGTCGTTTAGGTTGTGCACGAACGTAGCTCTCCACAACTTCCTAACCTTTGTATTTTTTATTAAGATCGTATATTCTTTATTTCTCCAGATGTCCGCAAAGGAAGATATCATTGCTACTGAAAACATTTAAGAAATATATTTAGATGTACATAGGATAGTGAAAGAAATGTAATATGAACAAATAGAAATAGAAACCCTAGAAGTATTTGTGCCATAAAATTATCCTTCTTATTCTGTCGTATAACAAGAATACGTAGGTTTTCATGACTCTGTACATGTTCATATCATGGCCCTTACGTGACTTTTTTCCGTTGCTGAAAATTCCGTCACTTGAAAATTTGCCAAAAAATTAGACAAAATTGTTACATCGGTGGTCCGCTGTCTCGCTTGCATTAGATCATCTCTGTGAGGTTTAAGTCTTCCAAATCGTCCTTTATCGTCATGCGTCCAAGAAAGTTCAGCTTTCTCTTTCTGATACTGGATATGTGATCTTTATGTTATAATTTTCTTTCAAATTTCATCATTGTTTCTGTCTACGTCTACTATCTTTCTGTAGAATCACGTTTAGTTGCCTCCAATATTATTTTCGTTTCAAGGGGAGATTATAAAATTTTGAACCGGACTGCTATCACAGATTATCACAAATAAAGCTTTTCAATAAATGCAAGTAATCTAGGCCTCAGTAATAGTGGCTATATATATATATATATATATATATATATATATATATATATATATATATATATATAAAATATAAAAGTGAACATAGAAGTCAACACTTAGAGGCGACAGTCTGTTTCATGCTATATGCAAATCGTCAGGCCACATATGCTGTTATTTTTCTCAGCTATTTATATATATACGGGTTAGTGGTGCATTGTGGGTATTCTATTATGGCGGTTGTTTTTTTACCGAAGTCGCTTTGTTTATTTATTTGGGTCAAATTATATTGCTCGTTTTTATTTTTTGTTTCTTATTTTATATATTTATTTCTTAACGTAGTAAAATTTGTTTATATCACGTATTTAACAGTTTTGTTTTGGTTTGAGAATTTAATTCAAGCTATTTGTTCAATTTTGGGGTTGGTTGTTGTAGTTCATTCTAACTATTATTTTTTGGCGGGAACAGTTTTTAATTTGGGATTGGTTTGTCTATTTACTTGGATGAATTTAGGTCAATTTATTTGTATATTTTTCTTTTCGGTTTTCGTTTTTAAGCAATATAGTATTTATTTATTTATTTTATTTTATTTTATTTTTATTAGTGTATTTGTTTGTTTTTATTTTTTTCCGTTTTTCATTTTTTAGGTTACGTAGTAAAATTTATTTTCATGCCTGCATTTTGAGATGAGCTCGGATCTTTTATTTAATAATTTATTTTGGTCGGGGAAAGTAATGATAGCTATTTTTCCTCTCAAGCAAAGTTTGCAAGTTTTGATTGGTTGTTGTAGGCTGATGACTTTTTCCTTATCTTCCAAGATATTTTTGGTGTGATATGCGTTTTGTTTTTTATTTCCCAGATATACTTAGAAAGCATAGTACTGTTCGCATATTTACTATTTGTGAACGATGTTTTGTGTGTATAATTTCTTTGCTTCCAGGGTCCTTCAGTTACTCCTATGTATACTTTTTCTTCATTATCTGGTGATTTTATCGTAGCTTGGTATATTACGTTGTTTTGTAAACAATTTACGTTTAAGGGACTCTACATACACACATCTTCCAACCACCCGCCTTCTATAATCAAACAGATACCAAAATCGATTAACCGCAGGCTCTCCGACAATTCCTCCAATGAATGCCTATTCAACAAAGCTAAGAAAGACTATGAAACGGCCCTAAAAGATAGCGGATTCCCAGCAATACTCACATATTCACCACAGAATACAAAAAAGACCAACAGGAGAAGAAATATCATATGGTTCAACCCACCGTACAGCAAGAACGTAAAAACAAACGTAGGAAAAATATTCTTCAAACTCTTACACAAACACTTCCCAGAATCAAGCACCTTACACAAGATATTCAACAAAAACACAGTAAAAATCAGCTACAGCTGCACCGAGAGCATGGCACAAATAATAAAAAAGCACAATAGGAAAATTATCAACAAACCACACAAACAAATTAAACCCACGTGCAACTGCAGAATAAAGAACGAATGTCCCTTAAACGTAAATTGTTTACAAAACAACGTAATATACCAAGCTACGATAAAATCACCAGATAATGAAGAAAAAGTATACATAGGAGTAACTGAAGGACCCTGGAAGCAAAGAAATTATACACACAAAACATCGTTCACAAATAGTAAATATGCGAACAGTACTATGCTTTCTAAGTATATCTGGGAAATAAAAAACAAAACGCATATCACACCAAAAATATCTTGGAAGATAAGGAAAAAGTCATCAGCCTACAACAACCAATCAAAAACTTGCAAACTTTGCTTGGAGGAAAAAATAGCTATCATTACTTTCCCCGACCAAAATAAATTATTAAATAAAAGATCCGAGCTCATCTCAAAATGCAGGCATGAAAATAAATTTTTACTACGTAACCTAAAAAATGAAAAACGGAAAAAATAAAAACAAACAAATACACTAATAAAAATAAAATAAAATAAAATAAATAAATAAATACTATATTGCTTAAAAAACGAAAACCGAAAAGAAAAATATACAAATAAATTGACCTAAATTCATCCAAGTAAATAGACAAACCAATCCCAAATTAAAAACTGTTCCCGCCAAAAAAATAATAGTTAGAATGAACTACAACAACCAACCCCAAAATTGAACAAATAGCTTGAATTAAATTCTCAAACCAAAAAAAAAACTGTTAAATACGTGATATAAAAAAAATTTTACTACGTTAAGAAATAAATATATAAAATAAGAAACAAAAAAAAAAAAGAGCAATATAATTTGACCCAAATAAATAAACAAAGCGACTTCCGGTA
>CAHIKZ030000125.1:2162500-2172500 GCA_903632075.3 Acanthosepion pharaonis | reverse complement strand
GTAAAGTATCTCAACGTGATATATAATATTTAGCACACAAATCCTGCGATTATAATCGTCCATTCTATCTAATAATGTTTCGACTGCCTTCGTCAGTCATTTCATGTGGTATATTCTGAAGGAATTAAAATGACTGAGTATCATGTTTATAACCTAATTGCATTTTAAACTAAATTTGTTCTAATTGCTGCAAAATTTACCGTAATTGTATAGACCGTCACTAAGCTGTTAATGGTCTTGTCACGTTTCCACTGTTTGATTTGACGCGAGGGACAACACAAAAATCAAAAATAATATTTCTTATTCTAATTTATTCACAGTTCTTTCATTCTTCTGCCACGCATTATCTTCATTAGTTTTTCACATTAATAATGCAATAAATACATAATCCAAGTCCAATATATATATATATGTTTTTAATTTGAAAGGATGAATTCTCGACTATTTTATGCCTAGGTTTAAATTTTATGGTTCCCGTATATCCTCATAAACTAAACTACTTCCACTTTCCACTCATAAACAACGTCCTTCAGTAACTATTTACTTTAAGTAGCGCATGGTCCTTGTATTGGGTGAATATAATTAAAATTAGACGGGTAACCAGAATAATTATAGCACGGTTGCAATCAGAAACTTAAAAACTTCGCAAATTAAACAAATATTATTTTTTAACATTTACCCTCTTGCAAAGTAATAATGGCACTATAATACAGGGGGTTACATGGAGTAAACGAGAATGAGACGATTTCACTGGGGAGAATTAAGTAAAAGGACAAGAAATGAACAGGATTCATGAAGACAGAATATGACGATTGATATTACATTTAGATTTTGAACATTGTATGTAGAAGGAAAGCAAAATATCGGAAGGTCGAAAATTGTAAGAAAATAAATTTTTAAAATAGATCTAACAGATGCATGTATTTTAACAGTAGAGCGATTACACCTGCCAATCTAGTATCTCGCTTAAAGTCGTGCAGACGAGGCTGTGATAAGAATTGTTCATCAATACAATTTTCATGTAAATATTTGTTGAAAATATAGACGGAACCCATCTCACGTAGATGAGAAAGTGACTGAAGTAAATATACTAAGCCAGGCTCAATTACATTACAGAAACTACTTTGGATTTCGTCAAGAATCCCGATATATCTTTAGGAGGAGCACCAAACAAGATACATCAGTAGTATTCAATGCACGGACAAATGGTAGAGTTATAAGTGTGCAACAAAGATTGTTTGGCATCACACAGTGAACAGACATTTCTAGAAGTAGACAAAATCACACCACATTATGTCTTTGGAAAACGTAAGCCCACGAAAGCGCAAAATGTTATTCTTCTGGAATTTAGCATCAGCCATATTGATGGCAGCCAGAAAAATTTTCTATGTGGGCATTAAATGAAAGCAGTTATTTTGTGTGGAGTTAAAAGTTCCACATCATTCGTTGTTCCAATTAACCACTGATTGCATGACATTTTCGAGAACAGTTGCCAGATATACTATGACGGATCTGCCAGATTTGATAATAAGTCAGGAGTAAATAAATGTATCATTTGCATAGATAGGAAGTTGAGAAGTGATGAAATCACGAAAATCGTTGATGAAGATCAGAAACAGTGTATTTCCGAGGATAGAACCCCGAGGGAGACCTGCATTAATATAATACGAATGAGAAATTTGCTTAATAGGTAATATTTACCGTTCAACATTTAAATATATACAGTGTTTTGAATGCTTAATATAGAATATCAGAATCTTTAAAAATGAGCTTACGATGAAGTTAAATTAGAATAGGGGAAAGAAATTGCTATATTTCTTGTAAGCTCTTTAAAGACAACAACTCCGTTCTGGACATTGAAGTAATTTAGTAGGAAAAAACGGACTTTACCATAAGCATCTAAAATTTAAAAAAATCTTGGTCCCGATCAGGATTGCCTGCAACAAACGAAGATTACTAAAGAAAGAAACTCTTTTCTCTTTGCTGCAAATTGGACAGACTATTATTTTTACATGAAACCTTGTGCAACAAACTCGTCACAATGAAAAAGTGGAGCTGGAAAAATGTTATTTATATTACTTCATTGTACGGATATTTGTCGTCATCTTTATTGTCATATTCACGACGTTTCTGGCGTTGTAGACACTGGCCTTCTTCAGATGATTGGAATTTCGAGAAAAAATGTTACAAAGAATTCAATATCATGTTTCCTGTCACCAGTAAATGCAAAGCGGTAACCGAATGCGAATGAAGAAACATATTTTCGATACGCAGCGTATACTTCCAATATGTCATTTAAGATTATGACTTGCTTTGATACCAGCAAATCTCCATGGGTGGTATGCATATGTAACAATTTAAAGATAGGGAGGCAATCTCTAAATGTACAGCGAATCAAAAACAGAATCTCTCTTTGATTGTACAATGTCCAATTTACACGTAAAGCAGCGGGAAATAATGATTTGAATAACTATACGTATATATATATATATATATATATATATATATATATATATATATATATATATATATATGTGTGTGTGTGTGTGTGTGTGTGTGTGTGTGTGTGTATGTATGTACGTATGTCTGTGTGTGTATGTATAAACATGAGGGATAATTGTAATCACATCGCGCGCACAGAGAGACGTGCATACACACATAACTGCCTCAGTTCCTCGCAAAAATAATCCTGATACAATGTGGGATATTTAAAAATAAAATCGTTAAAAATAAACCCAAATGCCACAGAAAGCGGAATGCAGTTCTCTATGGTATCTAGATAAATCAAAATAAACCAGATATAATGCATTTAAAAATCTAAAGATGAAGCAAAACATACATGTATATTTAGCAGCGTTTCTTTTATTTGAATATTTCTAGGGATGAAGTTATTTGCATGTTGTTATTCGCTTAGACACACGCACACACTTGCACACATATATGTATTTGCGTGTATGTTATATATATATATATATATATATATATATATATATATATATATATATAAAAAGAAAAGTAAGATATATAATCCGGTGTTTTTATAGATATTTTTATTTTACAAAATAGTGCTCAATGTAAATTTACAGAGCATTAATGTTATAAATTAATTGGTTTAAAATGTCTTTTTCTTCGCTACACAGTTCTAACCATGTTTCGAAAATGGAAGCTAAAAGCCCCGAATTTAATTTTGTAATTAAATTAAAGACATTAGTTCCATTTCATCCTCAAGCGAATTTCTGTGTAGCGAAAAAAAACATATTTTAAATCAATTAATACATATATATATATATATATATATATATATATATATATATATATATATATATATATACGAAGCGTAATATCTAGCCTCATACATGACAGTGAATGATGGACAATCTCGTCAGAGATGAAGAAGAGGTTTGAAGAAACAGAAATATCATTCAACAGAATGTTGCTGAGAATGCAATAGAAATAACATGTGAGAATTGATGAAGTTTTGGGGGAAAATGGAAACAAATAAATCACTTATACATTACATCAGAAAGAAACAGGTTACATTTCTAGGGCACACAATATGGAAAAAAGGCTTGGAATACATGATACTGACAGGACAAATGAAAGGTAAGTCTAACAGATGAAAACAATGCATAACCTATCAAGTGATATAGCAAAAAAGACAAAGGCCTACAAAGGACTGATAATTTGTGAAGTATCATGAAATCGAAGGACCTGAATGTAAAGTGACCATAGCAGAACGTCATCTGTCAAACTTCTTTCTACGTCAGTAAATGTATGCACAGAAGGGGCGCACTTGAGTCAATTCAGTTGTGAGAAATATATTTCTTGCTCCAGAAATCATATTCGACAGTGGGAATTTTATTTCTCCAGAGAACAGCTGAACCTCCAAAGATATCGGGTTGAATGGAATTGTGCCGAGTTAGAAATACTGACGCTAGGATACAATTTTATCATGTAATAAACAGTTGCGTAGAGTCTTTATCTGTGTAAGCTTCAGTAAGTTATATCATGGTACTGAATTTAGAATAAACAGTTTTGTGTTCAAACAAAATGACTTTTTTTATGGAGTGATGTAATAAGATGTTTATGTTATAAGTTTTGAATAAATAATATGTGCTCTACTCTGCATAGAGCACTCTTTTAAGATCATTAATTTTTGGTTATTGGAATTTATTCCGTCTACACCAATGTCATACTTGATTATATATATATGAAAGATTTTTATATATTACTCAAACAAATGTTTATTAATTGAAAAAATTTTGAGAGGATGGTCTTATTGGGTAAACGCTACTTTAACTTATTGTTGAGATGTTGTGAGTTTCCCGCGTGTCGGTGTATGAATCAAGACAAACACAGTTGTAGAGGAAAATACTGGTATATTCATAAAAGCAATTAACAATAGAGTGATTAGTAGAACGAAGGTTGGTTAGTACGAAACAATATCCAAAGTCTATAGTCCAACGGTATGTACCGGGTAAGCTTATCTGGACTGCTAACACTGACTCTCTCTGATGCTCTGTCACTCTCTCTCCAGAGCTGACTTATATAAGAGGGACCAGTCCATTACTAGTTAGAAGGTGGGTGCGCCCCAACACTTATTACACAGTATATTTACCCATTTTTTGTCTAGCTGTCAGAATATTCGAGAATTTGAGAAAAACATGTACCCGACAGAAGGAATATTGCGTTCACTTGAGGGTAAACGACAATGAACTGACATGCTTTGAAGTCTCGGTTACGGGGTGTGTTGTTATTTGAATTTCAAGAGCCAGAGAAAAGCCTGTGTCTAAAGACGCTATTGAGCTTTGCTTCTTCATCGAAGAAGGTTCAGGTAGACGGAAATAAATAGATATACCGTTTAATCGGAGCGTCTATGCAAATAAATGTATCCAGTAAAAATGACGTTGAAATAATAAATTTAGAGACACAAGCACAAACACACACACACACACACACACACATATATATATATATATATATGTTGTCGCATATTTATTTATATTAGAGAATTAATATTACGATGTTGTCAGACCTATTACATAATTATCATATGCATATTTCGTATTTCACGTTACGTGTATATATGGCGTAATTATTTTACAACGCTATACACACACATATTGGCACAACCATCCATATATAAGTATTGATATATATATATATATATATATATATATATATATATATATATATATATATATATTGATATATATATATATATATATATTTTGTATGTATTGATATATATATATGTGTGTGTGTGCATGTGTGTATATATATATATATATATATATATATATATATATATATATATATATATATATATATATATGGTCGTGTGGCCAAGTGCTTAGAATGTTCTGTTTCTGAGCATGAGACCTGAGTTCTGATTTGTCAGGGATGAAAGTTCCTGATGTTATCTGACTGGATCGATAGCTGTGCTAGCATGAAGCCACAAGTCATCGTGGCCGAGCTTGAGCGTGCTGCCCTTGTTCAGATTGTTTAACACGCCAGATGACACGGTCTCCCTCAGAAACTCCAACTACATCAGAGACACAACAGATCTACTGAACAAAATTAATCACATACGAACAGTTCCAGAGAATGTTATTATAGTCACTAGGGACGTTAGGTCGCTCTATTCAAACATTAAACACATCGAAGGGCTAACCGCCCTTCAGGAAGCACTTACTAAAAGAAGAAAACAAGACCCCCCCACACACAGAGCATGTCCTTACATTGAATACTTTCAAATTCAATGGAGCACACTACCTTGAAATAAGCACCACTGCAGCTTAATCACATGCTACAATATTCATGGGAAAATTTGAGGAGACCCATATCTATCCAATCATTGTTGGCGACTGCCTATTCTATGCAAGCTATATCGATGATATATTCTTTGTATACACGAGTAGTAATGACAAACTTACCCAATTCCTTATGTTTGACTATGAGAAATCCACAACATCAGTAACATTTTTAGAAACCTGCATTTACATAGATGAAAACAGGAAACTATAAACGACACTACACACTAAAATCACCGACACCCACAACTATCTACACTATAAGTCTTCCCACCCTAAACACTTCAAAGAGAACCTTCCCTATTCACAAGCACTTAGACTCAGAAGGATATGTTCCAACAATGAAGAATTAAATAAACACATTGAAAATCTGGAGCATCAATTCACAACACGTGGCTATAAACAACACCTAATCAGGGAACAAATAAAGCAATTTCCACATCTAGAGAAGACACCCTAATGTACAAGATTAAAAATAAATCTAGCCGCATCCCTCTAGTAACCACTTTCAATCCCACTCTGCCTCCACTATCCCAAATAATCAAACGTCGCTGGGAAATACTACATCTCAAAACAGACCTAAAAAAACTGCATAAGGAACCCGGCCTTCTTGCATATCGTAGATCTAAGAACCTAAAAGAAATCATAGCTAGTAACCACATTTCAGGGGACAAGTTAATCCGTAATACACTAATAACAAAAACAACAGGATTTTCCCAACCATGTAACAACAAAAGAAGTTTATGTTGCAACAATATTAAACACACGAATTCATTCACTAGCTCAATCACTAAATCTACTTTCAAAGTCTACCACGATTCTAACTGTAGAAGTCAAAACATAATTTACATCCTAGAATGCACACTATGCCAGAAACAATATGCAGGAAAATCTGAATGGCCCTTTCACTACAGAATTAATAATTATCGCAATCGAATTAAGTCGACTCCTTATGAAAAATTATTACCTGTAGAGCAACATTTCCGTCTGGAAAAACACGATTTCAAAACCCATGCCAAATTCACTATAATTGAGAGAATAGAAAAGTTCAGAGCAGATAATATTAGGAGGATTTTAGAGTCCCATGAAAATAAGTGGTTTCAACATCTAAAAACACAATATCCAGCCGGGCTAAAACATAAATTTAACAATATAAATAGTACTAATATATAACTCAACAAATCAAAACCTACCCACATTTCTCACCCACACAAGACAGATATGCTTACGGTGTGGAGGCCTCACACTTATACACATCCACACGAATATACACACACACACATAATACTCACTCACTCCCTAATTAGCCAAATGATAACACGCACACACAGAAATACACATGCTTACACATATCATACTCACTCACTCCCTAAGAACCAAATAAGACACACACAAACACTTAACAGAGACACATCCCCTCTCCAGGATCAATAAAACTGTCAAACTGACCAGGGGAATTCAGAGAAGCATAGATCCATCCAGCTCTTATCTCAAATAACAACTTAAAAGAGACTGTTTGACCAACACAAGGAATGTTAAAAGATTCATGATAAAAAGATAAAAAAAACAAAAAAACAAATGAAAACTACAGACAAAAGTTCATTTTCTCTATCAAGACATTCATTTCTGTAGTTTAGAGGTACCAGCAAGCAGAAATATGTCTCCTCCCGATGATGGCCATTTTGGCCGAAACTAGTCGAGGAATCTAAATGAAATAATAATAAAAAAGACGAAAGAATATTAATCTACAAACCAGTGTATCTGAAGATTTTAATTTTTTAATATTTTTTTATTGTTCAATATATATATATATATATATATATATATATATATATATATATATATATATATATATATATATATATATATATGCACGCGTCTATGGGTGTTATTTTTTGTGGGAGTGTGTCAGCGTATGTTTGTTTTATGGAAAACTTAATTATCGCTGATTATTTTTCTTTTGATTTTCTTGTGTGTGAACAATATGGTTTATTTGGGCATGATGTATAGAGAGAAATTTCCAAAAGTAAAAATTTTCAAGCATAATAAACTTCCTTGAAAATTGGTAATGGAATTACAAAAACCTATACGAATGAAATCCATTTGAACAATTTCTCCATACTCTCTATCCAACAGATAAATCATTTTACCAGATGAAAGTAAAACAATATTTTTTTTGATATGTTCATTTCAACCAAATTTATTGAAACATTAAGTAGGGATTGTTTCTCGAAAACACAACAATGTATCTGCACATGCAAGCACAGACACACACACACACACACACACACACACATATATATATATATATATATATATATATATATATATATATATATATACACACACATCAGTCAATTATGACTCATGCATAATACACGCTTAAGCAATCATGTATTTTTCGATACACGAGGAACGAGGCAGATTTTTTCCGCAGTATGTTGCCATTTCTTTCTGACGTAGACCAGTTGCAATCCGAGGTTATAGAACCTGGTCTGTCCTGCTATTTACCCATATCTGCGAGGAGAAGAAGAGGTTTCATACCTTCCTAAAGGTATTAGCACCTAAATGAATGTCATGGATCAGACTGGAATTCGAACTTGGCTCTCCGATTCCTCAATCCGAGTAGCAATCCTTTATGTGAGGATATTACATGGAAAACATATCAAAATTGATACACATTTGTAGTCGTGCTTCGATGTGCATACAATGAATCCCATCAGGCGATTGTAAATTACTGGCGATTGAACGAGTTAATTACGTTTAAAAGCAACATAAAACCTCTTTTTACGAAGAAAGAAAAATAAATGTGGTGTGCTACTGATAATATTTGTGGGCTTTGCTTATTCGTTCTCATCTTACTTGAACACAGGGACACACACACATGCACACGCACACCCATATATATATATATATATATATATATATATATATATATATATATATATATATATATATATATATATATATATATATATATATATTAGTCGCTAAAAATTATTAACTCAAACCGCTCAGGATAATCTGCCCAAAAGTAAAACATACGAGGGTATACTGACGTTTACAACCCGATCCACCACACTATATCTGACGAAATATCCAGACACTGAAAAATTAATTAAGAAGACTCTTGGGAACGTGCGCGAAAATTCTAGAAGACATATCTGTATAAGTTTGCGGTTTTAATTTTCTTGACACTACATACATTGCAAAATTAATTTTTCAGAGTCCAAACAGCAGAAAATTGATTTTTGAATGTTGGACTGTCCGAGAATTATCAACAAACTATCCTGTATGATATTCAGTTAAGGATGGATGAATTCTTTTTTAATTTACTCTGAATTCATCAAGGGAGAACCAAAATGCATCACTGGTTGATCACAATCAACCGACTGAAAAATATTAATACAGATTAATTGAAGAGTTATAATTGAATGTTGTAAAAGCACATGAAGCGGCGTGAAAACTATTCAACTATTGCAAATGATAATTTTATATGATTCAAAACACTTGATTTTCATGTCATTAAAATATATATAATAAATATATTTCTGGTGGTATATTAATGTCTATTTTACAAACGGCGCTGTGATGTAAAAAAATGTATAAAATCAAACCTATTTCAACGTTGATACTGCTCATTCTAAGCTTGAACAGTAGCTTCATTACCTTATTTCATTATATAATTACATTCAGAAGGACATCATATACTGCGCTTTGAGCTAGGATATATTGTTATTGAACGGTGAAACTCTTACTCTGGGTAGAGGTCTACGAAGTTGCATATGTGTAGCTGTTTCATATTCGTATGTTGAGAACAGAGTATTAAGCACTATATCCAGAATTCGGTTCGTTCTATGTGATTGTTTATTCGGTTTGTTCCATGTGATTATCTTGTTAAAATGCCAACTCTGAACTAGGGCATTAAAAGTCTGAAGAAACATGCCTGGACACAAATAAAAGGTCCGAGAACACCCTTTTCACAGAAGATTGAAATACAGGGTTTTAGCAACAACAGCAAGCGTTTCTACCGCTGACGCATCTTCGCCATTTTCAAAATGCACCCGACAAACGTCATCTTAAAAACGAACGTGAATTGAAAAAAATACATGCGCTGGACTTGCATTTTAAATCGTGTTGATGTCTGACACAATTATTAAAGGAAAGGTAAGTTTATCCTAGTGTTT
>CAHIKZ030000125.1:2067500-2157500 GCA_903632075.3 Acanthosepion pharaonis | reverse complement strand
AATAAAGGCAAAAAAAAACGCATTTAATGAAACGAGAACTCTAATGTCCTTCTGGTTAATCTGCCCAGGAAGTATATCTACCATTCCACTGAGAGAGGGAAAGACAGGGTTAATGCCAGATGCCACTAATTTTGGGTTGTGTAGAGGAAACTGATAAATCTTTATCACCAATTCCATGTGCGCTAAATATAAAACATTCAACTCGGCCATGTGACTTCGAAGGATAAACGCGTAAATTTTAATTAACTTTGAATTTGAGCCCAAAAAAATAAAATTCATTAGCACGCATATATAAACACACAGAAATGAATTGACCTCTTATTTCGTGGGTGTTCTTGCATATTATATGTACATCAGCAGCAGTTTAGTATTCTTAAAAAATTGTTCATATCGGATTTTTAAGATATTTCCTCCTACTGTAAGACTGAAATTTACGCTGTGTAAAAATGAGAATGTTTGACAGTTGCACTTGGATAGAGACATTTCCGTTTTCTCTTTCTTACCCATGGTTTGGAATTATCATCTACGTGAATTATGTTAATATATAAAATTTAAATACAGTACAGCATTATATATATATATATATATATATATATATATATATATATATATATATATATATATAATACTTTATTCGAAATTTATAACATAAAAATGCTATAAAATCACTACAAAAATAGCCATACACAACGCAATCTTGAGGTGATGAGTATAAGAGGATCATTACACAATGTAAATTTTAATGAAAATATATGTTTACCGCAAAGTTGGTGCAGTCAAATATTACATGGGAATTACAGTTTATTATTTTAAAAAAAATATATTTGGCATCCAAAATAAACGGGATTACTGGTTCTGTTTTAAAACCAAACCCTAATTTACATTAAAAAATAATATGGATCAACGTATTTCAGCAAATATTAGGCTTACTTATAACCATCGATTCATTTTTCTTGTTTTATAAACCAGGTTTGTTTAATTTTAAAGTAAGTAATTTTTCAACAATGCATAGAAAATATCTATCGCATTTTCCATTCTTTTATTGCCAGAAATATTTTGACAGAGCAGTTCAGTTTATCTATTTCATATTGCCTAAAGTTTTTCAATGATGGTAGAAACGAAATTTTTTAGTGGACCCAAAATAAAGTTTGACATCGTTACCAGAATATATGTTAATTTTGTATGCAATATTATCATTCATAAATTGACTGATTAAATTTAATTCTTTCTCGATGCGAGCGTGCACTTGAATACTGGTATTACAAACCATATACCAAAGATCTATATAGCCATAGATACGTCAGTAAGAATTCAAAAGAGTACTATAAAAAAGGAAATATTAGATAATAATAAATTAAATATGTGAAGGATTTATATATATATATATATATATATATATATATATATATATATATATATATATATATATATATATATATATATATATATATCATACTGAATCAGATATGCACATGCGCACACTCACACATATACATAAAAGTAAGTTAGCTCCTAAGGTAAAAATTTTAAAAAGTGTTAATTTTTTTCAGGTAAAAAACAAAAATAAGTAAACTATATATTCATTAAGAATAAATATTATTAAAAAAATTACAAGAACGTTCAAAGATTTTTATCAAGGTGGAATAAAAACATTAATAAAAGCTTAAGATGTGGAAATAAAAGTACACTATTTACATGATTCTGATTATTGTCTTCATCTTTGTCGCCATATTTATTACAAGGTTTCGCCCGCTTCAGGGACAAATGGCACAGGGGATAAAGGCATTGGTTAGATCCAGTGGCAGGACCCAAAGAGTGTGAGTTCAATACCCGGTTAAGGCAGTGGAGAACTTGGAGAGGGGAATTAACAGGAGATAACTGATAACTGACATCCATTAAACGTGGCACGTGCAACTAGAACAGTCATCCCCAGAGAGCGAAATTCAGTTCTTCATTCCAACCGCTTAAAGAAGGCCGGAGTGTACAACGGCCAAAACGTTGTAACAAATATGGCGACAAAGCCGAGGACAATAGTTCAAATAATATACATAATACCTCATCTCAGAAATATAGACAAATACTTAAAATGTAAATGATGCCTTACATTTAATATTTCGTAACTCATTTTGAGGACACGACATCGAACAATCTTTTTCCATATTTTTAAAGAATTTTCTCGCAATAGTTAGCGCCAATTTTGACCATTCTTCTTGGAAAAACTCCCAGACTTGTACGATATTAACAATGGTTCTTACATGCACTGCCTTCTAGTTGTACCATAGATTTCTGTCTAGATGAGGATTTTGACGAGGCCATACTAAGTCTTGAAATTTCTGTATTTGAAACTATTCTTTTGTAGATTTGATTTTATTCATTAAATCATTGTCCTGTTGGAAGATCCAGCACCGGCTTAAATCCACATTTCGAACTGAGAGCAAGACTTATGTTGAAACTTTTGGTATCTTCTACGGTCCATTGTGCAATCAATGCGTAATATTTTGCCTGTTCCAGTTGCAGCAAAGCGCCCTCAAATCATAATGCTGCCGCCGCCATGTTTAACTGCTGACATATCTTTCTTGTGTTCAAATTCTAGACATGCCGCCTATCCTTCCTCCCAATATGTCTAATTTGATCTCATCCATTTATACAAATGATTGCCCACATGTCTTCTAGCTTATTAATATGTGTTTTGACATAGTTGTGACGATCTTGTTTGTGCTTTTTCACAAGCAGTAGATTTCTTGCAAACATTCAGACGCCGTCTTTCTGTAGACGTATTCACGTTGATTCAGCATTGGCCAGGGAGCCTTAGAGAACCGCTCCATTTGATAACACGTGCAGGAATAATTACTTTCACTGGCAATGATGTAAAACAGATACCAAGTTTATTAGTAATTTTTCACTTATATTTTTACATTTTAATTTTTAAATAATATTTTTTATTCCAGATTTGTAAATGTTTTTAGAAAGTGGTTGTAATTCGTTTAATAAACTTTTTTTTCTTTATGAATATATAGATTAATTAATATTTGCTGATTATCTGGAAAAAGATATGTTTTGTAGCATTATCGTATGGGCTCACTTACTTTTGCGGTGCACTGTATACAAACACACACACATACACACACACACACACACACACACACACACACACACACACACACACATATATATATATATATATATATATATATATATATATATATATATATATATATATATACACATGATTCTTAGGTGATAAAATTGTTAGAAGTTTGTGTAAACGCGCAGATGCCTACAAACGCGCACGCACACACGCATGCAAACGCGTGCACGCTCTCTCTCTCTCTCTCTCTCTCACTATCTTTCTCTCTCATACACGTGAAACACCCATGCAAACACACCCATTCACACATACATGCGTGAGTGATCGTGCACGGGCATGTGTGTAGCAAAGCATATTGATTGGCTGACTTGTATAGGAGAAAATTGACAGAACTTTGTGTTTGTATGCATGCCGCATCTTCCATACACAATTTCGAAGGATATTGTGCAATTATCCACCATTTTGTCCGGTGTCTGGAATGAGGCGACGGAGGTGACATTTCACACGGTTCAAGCAATTCGAATAAATACAAGGAACAAGTAGACGCGGCGAGAGAGAATGCCTTCGACAAGCGGTTCCTAATTAGACCATTGTTAACGAAAGGAGACTTTGCAGAAACACGTCGTGACAAACAAACAGTATAATTACTCCTAAGTCACGGACACGACAAAAGAAAAGCCCTCCCACTTTCGGCAATGAAATCCCCATATTTCGCTGGCGAACTACGTTAAAGTAGAAGAGCAAAGGAGAATAATTATTTTTAGTATTATTTAAATATTAACATAAGGACATTTGTTGAGTGAAGATCAAATAACAGGAAGTTTGCTCATCCCATACACACATCCAAAATGTAATTTTAGTTTTATGCATTGTTGAATGAAATGAATTTTGTGAAATGAATTTTTTTAAATTAATCCGATATTATTTTCAGTATTATAGATAAAATTCTAGTGGTTGTACGAGCGTGAATGTAATATCCGTTTTTTTTTGTTTGTTTGTTTTTTACAATCAGTATAATTAATTGATGTTTATCACAAATTATATATTTGTTATCAAAGTTATTTCGTCTAAGCGGATCAATTATTTTTAGTCATGATAAATATTCGCCAGCCAGTAAGAACGTCTTATTAAAGAAAATATATTAATCGGCAGGTAACGTAGTGGCATTCAATTTATCCTGGGAAAAGAATTTTTCAAAGGAAATTGATGAAATATTATCATTCCATGATAACGTTCATAGCATTAATAATATTAAGTAACTTTATTTTAATGTTGGACATACAGTTACGTATTATTTTTATTATTATAGACATTATTCTAGTGTATGCACGAACTGGAGTGGTATATCCGGTTTTTTGTTTGTTTGTTATTTTTTTTACATTTAGTAAAATTAATAGATGTTTATTACAAATTATATATTCTTTATCAATGTTATTTTGTCTAAGTGGATTAATTATTTTTTGTCATGACAAATATTCGCCAGCCAGTAAAACAGTTTTATTAATAAAAATATAACAATCGACAGGGAACGTAGTTGTATTCAATTTATCCTGGGAAACGGATTTTTCGAAGCAACCTTGAAAAAATGATATCTTTCCAATGCTAATGTTCATTGCATTAATAATATTATGTATTTTTATTTTAATGTTGGACCTACTGTAACTTATTATTTTGCTGGATGTGTGCGTTTTTGCTGATGTGTGTATAAAGATTAATGCATCTTATCCAGAAAAGAAATATTTCTAAATAAATCTTTATATCTAATAAAATTTCTTATTAGTATTACCTTTATTGTTAGTTGGTACACGTGTTTGAAAGGACGCCATTTTTTAGCAATTCACCCCAAGCAAGGTGGCGTGACATTAATACTCAAGGGCTACACTGAGAGTAAGAAAGAGAAAAGATTAGATATAGGGTATTAAGTAATGATAACAAGAAGGACGTAGATCAATGCAGCAGAACATGTCGATTAACAGTACATTTAAATTTAAGAAGATTATAGTTATCAGGGATCAAGTAAGAGGACGCGTGTCCCACTACCGAGAAATGCGAGAGAAGAAGATGTTGTAGTAGGAGAGATGGTTAAATTTTAATGTTTCAACAGGAAAATTATGGGGCCGATACGCCAATCTAGTAGCACGCCCAAATTCATCCAGTCGGGGCTCCAGTGAAAATTGCCTGGCAGACCAGGTACCATAAAAATCCTTATAGAAAAGTCAGAGGGAAGCCACATGACGTCGGTGAGAAACTGATTTGGGTCGTAACACAAGTCAATACAGATCACTTAGCATATCCGTCTTCCGATTTTGTCATGAACCTTGAGATGAACAGCGCAGGCACTAGACCATATGTGACAACACTATTCCATCTGTTTCTTTTTTAAACATTTATTATTTATTATCTAAAATGCAGGCGGTCAATTCTATATAAGCTGTTTGATAATAATTGATATTTATTTCTGAATTAAAAGAAAACCTAGAAAAAGTCCAAAAAGGGGGATCTGTCTTACATTTAAACTTATCTAGCCACGATCGCTGACTAAAATATACCACATTATTCCTTACACCAAAATAACAGATTCTTACTTATCATTCTAGCTGTTTCATGCTAGACACAATCGTCAAGCCGCGGGTGTTGGATTTTACCTCGAATACTTATATATATGGGTCTGTGGTGCATTGTGGTAAGTCATTCTGGAGGTTATTTTAGCAGAACACAGAGACACGCACACAAACACACACACACGCATATATATATATATATATATATATATATATATATATATATATATATATATATATATATATATATATATATAGTGTGAGAGAGAGAGAGAGAGAGAGATGTACGTACATACTCATCTGAAGGCAAGGATAAGATCAAATTTTCAGGAAAATATGTCTAATATAGGTATTTAAGGAAAAAGAACAAGGAAATCTAGAGTAAAGTAATTAATAAAAATGGCAACAGGAAATAGGAAAAATAAAGAAGTTAAGCATAAAGACATAGAGCGATGAGTGAGATTTTGAC
Source organism: Acanthosepion pharaonis (assembly GCA_903632075.3). NCBI lineage: Eukaryota > Metazoa > Mollusca > Cephalopoda > Sepiida > Sepiidae > Acanthosepion > Acanthosepion pharaonis. Next base: position 2,151,382 of record CAHIKZ030000125.1, on the reverse strand, counting down.
CAAATGTGAGGTAGTGGCAGAATATAACTGACGCTCTCGTTGGAGGAGGTTCAGGGGGAAGAGCGGATGGAATTTTCACTGGTTGAGAACAATGAACTGCCGGACGAGTATTGTTTAAGATGGGTTAAGAATCGTATTTTTTTTCGATATATTTCCTTGCCATGATTTCGTATACATTGCTAATCTATTTTATATCATTTAGTTATTTTTGCTGCATTCGTTCTTACAATTTAAATACTTAATTTATGCATAATATATCGTCGAAAAATAAGTAAGATAAAAGCTAAATATGAATTATGGCATTTAAAAGGAACAGCCAATCTCAAATATTATAACTTTCTGCGTACACTTAACATCTGCTGCTGTCATTTTATATTCTGTTGAATCGAAGCAGATCTTCTCTAGTACAGTTTAATTTAATCTTAAAGATTTAGCATTTAAAATTTCAGGTATGCTTCTAACTAAAATCTATCAATTCTGAGCAAAGAAAAATGTATATCAAACAAATTATATTTTCGCTATATTAAATCATATGTTGTATGTTCTTTTATAGGATGTTTAAATATATCTAATGTGATTAGATTCAAAACGGGTATTCAAAATATTCCGACATTTTTCTCGATAACACAGAACAATAGCTTGGTTAGTATATGTCTCCGGAATGATAAATCTGTCTGCATCGTTGCTTTCTAGTTATTTCATTTACAATCCTTTATGTGATTACGAGTTTTCTCTTCCATTCAAAGCAATGTAAAAGAATTTAAATTGTAAAATAGTAAAAATATGTTTGAGCCAAAAGAACAACTAGTGATTACTGTTAAGCTATCAACACCTTGGCAAATAGATCTTCAGATATTTTTTTCGAGAATTAAGAAATATTGAGGTGTAGGCAATATTCAACTGGCATAGTTATTGCTTAAATTTTTCCTCATATTTTGTAGCATGTACGTATTTCTTTTAAACTGATATGAAAATTATCACAAGATATATCGCATCATGGTGGTACAACGAGAGATATTGTCTGTGTTACTTGCTTATCTGCAGACAAAGTCATATATAAGCACTTTAATTTTTCAGAATAATGCAACACAGTTGACTAACTCAGCAGGTTGTATACATCTCGATCATACGGGGGAACCTCAAATAATTATCCCGAAAACCTGCTCCATTTTTCCTATAAGTTATATAGCATTATAGTATAAATCAGATATATATATATATATATATATATATATATATATATATATATATATATATATAATATATATATAATCTTATTATTACACGTCCGACAAAACATTAGGTGTTTTAGCTTGTAAATGAGCAAACGAATACCCAAGGGAAAAAAATGGTAAAAAAAAAAAGAAAGAACTAAGAACATGTACTTCCGGAAAAAATAATCGTCTAGAATCTAAGTTCAGAGTCCTAAGGAAAAAATTTTCCGACACTAGTTAAGTAAAAAATAACTAAGGAAAGTGTTCAATACGCTAAGTAGATATATATATATATATATATATATATATATATATATATATATATATATATATATATATAATTTACTGGAGTTGTATAAACCTGCAGAAAATGTTTTAATACCAAGACTTTACAGATTTCAAGCGATACTGGCACAGGCTACGTGGTCACTTAATGCCGAATCTTCCCTCATAAGGAAAGCCAACGACAGCCATTACCAATAGAGTTAATGAGATCATTTACTACACTTTCTTCTAACCCGATAGCTATGGAGTGCAAAAAAAGCCTAACTCGTGTGGTACTGGCTGTTTGTTCACTGAATGCCGAATGTCTCCTCATCAAGATCGGCTAGTATTAACGTTACCAATAGATATTATGCGAACATATGCTAAACTTTATCCAAACCTGATAGCCAAGTAGTGAAAAAAGCTTTACTCTTGTAGCACATTCTGTCCTGACAATGAATCGTGAATGTATCTTCATAAAGAAAAGCTAATGTCACCTTTACCAATAGAGACGACGGGAATATATACTACACATTGATCTCGACCCAAAGGCCAGCGAGTAAAGAAAAGCTTTACACGTGTAGCACTGGTTATTTGAACAATGGATGCCAAATGTTTCCTTAGAAGTGAACGGCTAATATTACTATTACTGTTAACATAATAACGTAGTACGAACATAATGTATTAATAATTAAGTAAATGCTCAAAGTTAGGGGGAAATCAACAATAAAATATCGAACGACATCAAGTGATAAAATATTATAGTCAATTGTGGTTTTCGTTAGATAATGAAAAAACGATGAGCGCAAATATCACACCAAATACTAATCAAATAGGGGAGCATAGGAGAAAAAATCGTGGCAAAAAATAATGAAAATACAATTAGGAAGGAACCAAAAATATGAGTTTGAATGAAATAAAGATCAATGGTCCGATGTTAATTAGGATGGTATATTTTCGCCAGTACTATGATGAACGAAATGGTCGTTACTCCCATCTAAAAAAAGGTGTATTCACATAGTATTTTTTTGTTTAAAAATATCCGTGTATAAGTGTTTATATCTTCTTCGTAACTCTTTTTTTGAGGCTTTCTGCAAAAGAATTTCTGTCTGTTCCAATCATTATAAATATTAACAGTGAATATTCTTTTCAAAACGTTCTATATCAGAGGTCCTAAAACGTTTACTTACGTCGCTTGAAGAACATAAGTAAATATGTTAGCACACATTATACGTTCACGTTGCGCGGCTAAATGCATGATTTGTTTCATCATGCTGTAGACATTCAACTCAGAATGTTTTAACGTTTTTTTTTTAGTTTTTTTTTACACATGATCCAATCACACCAAATCTATTCTCCAATTTGAACTGAGAGTTTTATATGTATATTAAAGAATTTCAGTTTTTCACATTCAAAAAATTCGTTTCGTACCACTAATTCCATGTCTGTTCAAACCAGTGCGTCGCGGCGTCTGATTTGGGAAAAAATTGTGTGATTTTTCAAATACTTTATTCTTTTGGAATGATGTGAACTTACATGTAAGAAGATACTTCATTTTTTTATGAAAGCTTTTGTTTTGTATTCTGAATCTGAAATAATAAAATGAAGAGTCAAGAACAAAATTCAGTACTTTTCATATCTAAAATTACTTATCTAATGTTTTCGGAACGATATAATAAACATTTCTTATCATATTTCCAATGGCGTGTAGATATATGCCATTCATATTTCGCAAGAATTACAAATCTCTTGCATATGATATATATTCTCCATCTTAATACTTATTGTAACAGCGTTTGGGTATTTTAGAAGAGGGACACATATACATGTATTTCATTTTAAATTACGGTTAATATTTCTGAGATATTTAGCCACAGACTTTATATTTATATAGATTTCCTTTAGCTATTTCCCAATAAAAAAACATCCTCTTTATGGCAATCTCCATTCTATACAATTTATATCACAGTATTTTTTTTTAAACTGGTTTTTAGCTTTTATTGTGTTCGTAGTTAAAATTGTTAAGTGAAGCTTTTAACTCTTAACTACGTCCACGACCGCAATGTCTTGTGTTCGGTAAATAAAACATCTCTATAACACTAAAAACATACACACAATTAAATTGAAAAAAAAAAATCATTGATAAAGGCTAAAAGCATAGCCGAAAGCGCTCGGAATGATAAAACATTTGGACAGTTTCTACACACTGTGTCCCAAAAAGAAAACACGTGTTCGAACACAAGTAACCCTCTGTCGCGAAGCTGGACTAGACAATGTGCGTATAGGAATGTCATCATTCGCTTTGAAATTGGCACCCAGGCACTGCCTTAGCTTGACCACTTTCCGAGGGTAACTGATATGTTGATACCAATTGTTAACCCTTAGGCCCCCTATTGGACTGGTCGCTTCAGCCGTTTCCATAGTAATTAATTCTACGAATGAATATGCTTATAAAGATGCGTAAACTTCAAGATTATTCCTTTCAAAAAATTTCGCTTGAGGTTGAAACGGAGCTATTGGCTCTTGTTTTTGAAACATGAGAACTCTTATGCAGCGAAGGAATCATATTTTTAGAAAGATAATTATAATTTAGGCTCTATATTTTTATTGAGCACTATTTTTTTTAAATAAAAACAAAATACTAAAAACTTCGGATTTTTACCTAACGTGTTCTTTCCTCTTTTATATATATTTGCACACACACACACACACACACACACACACACACACACACACACACACACACACACACACACATATATATATATATATATATATATATTCATATATATATGCATGTGTGTGTATCTATATATCAAAGGGCGCATTACTGAATCTGGATACACTTGTAAACTTTAGTAATTTCTCAGAGGACGTGTGAGGGAGCGTAAAGATTATAGACTTGTAAACGGTAATCGGAAACTTAGGTCAAACTTGAGGTTAGGTTATTGGGTTCACTTGGCATTAATACTCTTGGGAAAGACATGTATCTATCCCTTCTCCCAGTATAATAACAAATTAAGCTTAGCTCTTTAACCTCGGTAGGGTAGTTAGACTTTGGAAAAGCAATTCTCTATTCAAATACACATAACACTACGTCTTGTTCCATTGTGTCAAATTACTTTTGATCTCTAGGTTAAAAGTTAGGGTAGGCTTCGCACTGTAGATTTAGTCGGTACATAATTTGATGAGAAAAATTAATTCATAAAAAAGGCTACTGTTAGTCTATACAAGTCGTTCCTACACGGTGCGAAATGTCTCATAGGTGTGTCGGAAGAGGATAGCAGGTGAGGCGGAATAATTGAAAGACAATCAAAGATTTAGTAACAGTTTACTAAATTCATATGTCAAAAATAGATATGATTAAAAATTTTACATTATAATGGATTACTTGTATATATATATATATATATACTTATATGCATGAGTCCTAGTATAAACATAAATAATTATTGACCGATATTATCATTGCGATATTTTTGCATTATATCAAGTATTAAGAATATAACAAGGCCCGGAAAGTTGGAGGACAGAACGATCAACGTTAATGTTCTGACTTCGAATCCGCGATTATCTCCCTTTGACACTCTGTTTTATTTTTAAATGTATATTTTTTATCACATAAAATTTGGGGAGGCGCGAGAAAATTTTCATTCTGAAAGTGCGGCCTAGGGAAATGTTTAGAGACCACTGCACTATACTCCATATTTCAAAAAAATTCTGATTGCGAGACAAAATATAAGAAAGAAAGAAAACAGATCACTATACATACATGATCGCCTACGACCCGCGGAAACTACAGATTAAACACCACTTGAACAATACGATTTCTATTGTAACTAAGAGGTTATTCTTGTGTATGTTCTTTTCACTCGGAATCATTTATATGCACTTTGCCCAAATCACCATATATTATTTCGATTTAAGATTTAACCATATGTTTTGTAATATGTAGCATATATAAGCATTTCAATATCCGCAAATAAAGCCTAATACCATATCATTTTGTAAAAAAGCCAGGGTATTACAATTTCGTCAGTTATTTTAACCGCTTCTAATATTTCTATATCAGTATATATTCATTGTTACTTTATTGGTTAAACACTTCTAATACCGTGTTGAGTATCGTTTTTTTTTCTCTAAATCCCAACGGTATATCATTGAATCCATAAACATTTATTTTATCTGTTCCTCCCCACAAAAGGACTGAGTTTTTATCGTCAGTAGGGAAAGCGAGGAGACGATATAGAACATTGAGTGACCCTATAGCAACTGGTTAGCTAATCTTTCATCGACACGTGCTGTCTTACCTCACTAACGCATCTGGGTGCGTGTGGCATTTCGACCTTTCTAATTGTTATAGCGGTTTCCGTGTCTTCACGTTTTTTGGTCTTATATCAAAACATAAAGACAACCAGTGACTGAGAGAAATCCACGCCCACTGAGTTCACACTACCGCCATTCAGTTTGTGTCTACAGATATCTTAGTAGTAGTTTGCTATTCAGCAGGTTCATAAGGCCGTGTGTAAATGCCTGGCTATTTTAATGCTCAATCCTTACTGGCTGTTTGCATAAAACTGGCCAGTAAAGGTATGTGAACTCGGTTGGTGGATTTGTCAATTTTTAAAAATTATTTCTTATTCAAAATACGAAATACTCGCCTTTCGAGTTGGTTTTCTTCTCATTGGGTGCAAAAGAAACAGGCATATATAGACCTGTAACTGCTGGCAACTATTTGTTTGCTTACATATGAATCATGAGATTATATTTCAATAAATTATCATTGTTTACATCAGTAATATACTGATTAAACTCTGGTCAAATGAATTAAATTTCAAAACAACTAAACTAACTTAACATTAACATTGTTTATAATATATTTCGCAATAACATAAAGGTTATATAAATTATCCAGTCGTAATGCAAGACTTTTAAGTTAGAAGATATATATGGGGAGAACTAACAAAAGTTAGTGTAGAAAATGGAGAAAACTCCAAACTTTGTAGTTACTTCGATAGTGTAGAGCAAAAATTTCTAAATCATTTGCATTGTTGATACCCATTTTTTTTAACATTATTGATTTTTTGTAATACATTTCTTTACACAGCGGTTCCCAAGCCATCAATCTATATTCGATTTCGCGAAGTTGCTATGATTTTGTTTCTCATGCCATTCGCTTTCAAAGAATCCATTGTTGAAATCACCTAAAATGTCGAAAAAGTATTTACTTTTCTCGATGAACGATTATTGCGTACATGCTCTTATTATTACATCTATTGCTTAGAATTTATTTTAGTTATTAATACTGTCTTCTTTTGTTTAGAATTCTGTATATATATATATATATATAATTAATTATATTTTATTAATTTCATTTTGCTATACATTGAATGTATATTTCATTTGTAATGCCTGCTTCCATTGTTATTTCATGTGAATTCACTTTTAATGCAGGTGCTTCAGACCACATTTAGTGAACGACAGTTTCCCATTAACTTCTCATAATTCATTATGAGCCAAACAGGATGTTCGCAGCAGAAATGTCGTGGTTATTATCTGACTTCTTTTTTTTACTGATTTAAAATAATCTCAGTATTGTTAATTCCGATAAATCAGATACGATACAAGCATGTTATACTATTTATTAAAAGAAAAATACTTTAATAAACAATTACAAATTTTACCTTCAAAACTCTGTTGGTTAGCAAATCTGAATGAATCTTTTCAAGAAAGGCAGAGAGGTGAAAAAGATGAACATAGTATTATTCTCATTGTACTATAAAATATTTCGGCATTCGTGAAGATGGAATGTTTTGTAAATCACTTTTTACTTACGTCATCGTTACTCTTCCCACAAAACAGCTGCTTTCTGGAACTGATTTAAAAGGGGGTGTTTCTTTGATCATTACAATCTTAGACTTGAAGTATTTGTGCCATTCCTTTTCTTTAAAGGGGTGCCCTTTGCCGTGCTGATGTTGCTACATGCCTTACTTCTTGCCTATCTCACACTGCGATTTTTTCTAAGCTCTAGGCTAAACAATAAATCTGTTACGAAAAAAGAACTAAACAAAATGAACACAAAACGATCAACTTTAAAAAAGGACTCGTAACTGGAAAAACTGAATAAAAAACAATGTTAACAACAAATACTTTTTCACACCGAACCCAGTTTCCTGAAATATTGAGACTGGTCATAATACTTGGGCGGGGTTGTTGTTGCCCTTGTTTTGTTAACCCGGTACTTTGGAAACCATACGTTGATCCGATTTTAAGTCCAAATAAAAAGAGCTCAAAAGTGTTTAACAACGCGAAGTCAACTGCACAGAGTCCAAAATGAGGTGAAAATGTACGGGGCCGCGTAGTGCAGGCGAGACATTCAAGTTAAAAACCCCAAAATCCGTATCACCTGTGAGTTTATCGGTTTTTTTTTTACAAAGTTTGAGTCCCAAATAAAAATCGGGCTCCGGCATGACACAATGAAATAAATTGAAAAATCGGATCTGGGATGCGGCCTGGGAGAAATAACAAAGTTTAAAGAAGGGGTAAATGGACTGCTGAGGGCATGGTCAACACGGAGGTTTGTGTCGATTTTTGAGTCATGACGGGGTCACACGGTATTCTATGCAAGGCACCTCTAACTGGGCCGCGTAGGAATTTCTGGTTGAATTGTAAAGAACGCCCGAAATTTTAGAATGTAATCCGCCCAAATACCGGAGTACCAGCCGATGTACCAATATTTTGAAAGCCTGAGTCCAAATTGAAAATCTGTCTCCGTTACGAATTGAGGCCGTAAATGTCGGAAGTTCAATCGACATTTGACGTTAATTGCAGCCTGGGCGTGAAAAGAAGTCAATAACTGGCAGCTGATGACAGCGTCGAACCGGAGCTTTTTATCGATTCTTTGCTGCACGAAGGGGTCTCGCACGCATTTTTAGCTTTTTGCGAGGGTGAATAAAGGAACACATCCTCGCGTTTGCCGACTCGAGAGCAGGCGACGTAAAGGTGGCCGTATGAGAAGCACTGCTCCTCTAAGTGTACACCAGTGACAGACAACGTTTGTCCTTGGGCCTTATTAATTGTCATAGCAAAACAGGGTGCGACTGGGAATTGGGATCTTCGGAAAGTGAAGGGAACGTCGGCATCTGATGGATACAAATGCATTCTTGGGATAAGCACTTGCTCCCCTTTACCGCAGCCAATTATAATTTTTGGGTGTAGGGCCTGAATAACCATCCTGGTCCCATTACAGAGTTTCGGTGGACGTAGGTTTCTAAGTAACATAACCGGGATCCCGACTTTAAGTTCCAGAATGTGAGGAGGGAGACCAGCGGGGTGGAGGCTGTTTAAGAACTCCACTGGAAAGTTCGCCATTTCAGCGAGGTCTCGAGTTCTGTCAATGGATTTGTAAGCGTGCAACACCCCTGTCACAGTTTCCAGAAGCTGTCTATTAAGGGTTGTCACAGTGGTGTTTTTGGGGACAAGAATTGCCCTAGCAGCAAGCCACTAAATATTGTTGTAGTTGGTTTGAACATCAGGAAAAACTGTTTCTCTGAGTGTTGCTGGCGTTGTGACCACTGTAGACAACACTTGGACGTTTACAGATCCATTAGTGTCCGCTGGAATAATACCTCCGCCAAGGGCTAATAATGAATTCAAAATTTCGGCGGACCCAAAATCGCCAGTTAGGTGGGCACGCATGTTGGTGGTAAGGTGTAATGGTCTTAACAGTGGGCCAAAGTTGTGACGATTTCAAGCACGCTCGAATAGCGTCGGTCCTTCTCCCCTTAGGTACAACAGGGAGGGTCTGGCGAAAGTCACCGGATAGAAGGGCAGTTATACCTGCCATAAAGTCATCGGAGTTTCGAATATCCTTCAGAGAGTGGTTTTCAGCCTCGAGTGCAGTTTTGGGACTAACAGTGCACTCATTTCAAACGATGAGCTTACATCGCCTGAGTACCTCCGCCAGACCTGATTGCTTGGGTATACTGCTGTGGCACCATGCATACCTGACGAGCTGAGAGAAATATTCATAGATATATGATTTAATTTTTTTTACGGTTTATCAACCATTTAATAATTATTTAGGGCCGAAAAATATTTTAGGTTTTAAGAATAATTATTTCTTTACATTCAAGCGATCTGGAAGAAGGAAAGAGAAAACGAAGAAGAAAGAAAGAAAAAATAATACTAAAACAGGTCATAGGCGAGCACACACACGCACTGCTAACAGATAGCAGGTGTCGAAAAATATTCAGGTCAAGCATCTGACCGAGATCCGCGGAAAATGGAAGTTGTTATCAATTGGTTGTCATCCAAGGGAAAAGAAAGAAAAGAAGGAACGAAGTTTAGGGACAATGAAAATATTGATAAGTAACAAGTGGAAAGTGTGTCATTGGAATGATAGTAAAGGTCTAAGTGGGTGGGGAAGTGTATCTAAGGATATGAAGGCAAACCATTAATACGAAAACATAGACAGTCTCCAGAATTGGAAAAAGCCACACAAGATGATGTCGCTGAAATTTTTTTTTTTTTGAGATAATAAAAATTTTTATTATCGGACCTTCGGGCTGAGGAAAATGAAATATTTTTATTTCGTTCAAAAACGCCAACGGGTCTGAGAAATCCCTTTCTTAGATCATATCCAATTAGCGATAAACTGCTTGACAAATACCACGTGTTAAAAAGCCGAAGGTGTCATCTCAGTCGCTCATGATAAGGGCGATTTAAATTAATTTTTTTGTTTTTTAAGCCAGGTGTTTCTTTCACAAAACAAAGCCACGGATTGTCCACGCCCGACTAAAGACGTCATTGGCTAAATAAGATCACATGACACACGAAGGAGGAGGAAAGATACCCGACCAGGACCTCATTGGCCGAGAGCGGTCACGTGACGCACGAGGAGAATCGGTCGACGCCTCTGTCAGAAGTGTAAGTGTAAGGAGCCGATACGAAGAAGCGGGGAAGCGGGTATAAGCCCCTCAGAGGCACAGTAAGGAAGTGGGGAGTGAGGAGTTACCGAAATGGAAAATCCCTAACCAGAAATAAGAAGGGTGGATACGTATTTAGAATTATCGAAAACCCCTGGCGCCGACAGACCCATTCCAGTTTTGACTGCGTCAATAAAAGCGAGACCCCAACCGACAGAAATCAGTTTGAGCCGCGGACGACGGCCAGGTTCGTTCTCCCCTTTGCGGGCAAGAGAGGCCAGTTCGTTTGGCCTAAGTGAAGAAGTTCGTCCGACCCAAGCCGAAGAGAAGAAGTTAGTTCGCGCACCGACGGCGGAGATGAGTGACCAGTAATTCAGACTCTGAAGAGAAGAGAGTTGAGCTGCGGACCCTGACAAGAAGTTTTGAACCTTGGACGACAAGCAGAGATGAGCGCCCAGTGTTGAAACCGCGTCAAGATAGCTGACTATGATTCACGCACACTTCTGGACTCTTCTTCAACCAAGAACAAGTAGTTTGAAGAGCGACTTAGAATCAGACCACAGAAATAAGTTTTTTTTCGACTTTCGTCCAAAGACACACAGAAACAAAAATTTCTTAGAGAGCAGACAACTTGAAGCCTTAATGTTGCCTAGTAAAAGCGTCGTGCCACAATCCACAGAACGGGTCAGGAAGTAGACATAGTCCTATGTACCGAGCAATTAGACATAAAAAGTTTGTTACCTTTTTCTTGATACGTTGGACATTGTGAGTTTTTATTTTATTTTCTTTTATACATAATTGTGTGTTATCACCCCGTTAGACTCAACTTGCATTACGGCCCCAACCCCTGTTTGATCTCGTCTGTCTAAGATCAATTCACAACGTGGGTAGGCAGACTGGAGATCAGTGCAGTTACCTGGTAACCAGGCGTTGGAAGGGGTTAGGAACGGCGAGGCTGGTATCAATCAAACCAAAGTATTAGAACTTCACGTTTGGATCAGCGAGGAGCGAACAGCTGACGCCGCGGCAAAGACGTCTGAGTTGGTGCTGTCCGTGACCAGGATATCAGAGCCTGGGGAGCACGTGACGTCTAAATTGGCGCCGCGACCGGGATCGAACGACACAGTCGACGCTGCGACCGGGGGACGACGTCACAACTGGTGCCGTGACCAGGATATCAGAGCCTGGGGGGCACGTGACGTCACACTGCATACAGTTGTTTCTGCCTTAATCAGGTCAAGCGGAAGTTTAAACGTTGAGTACACTGTTCGGCCACCCGGTAGTAATGTGGCATCAACGCCTGAAGACACTACTGCTAGCGCCACTTGGACATGGCGCCGAATTTCTGAAAGAAGCAGTTTTGTTACGAACGTTTTTCTAGGTGCGTCCAGGACGAAAATTGATCCTGTATCCTGCCTGGAGGATGCAAGAAACGCATCGTAAGCGGCCCTTTGGTCTATGAGAAGTTTTGGCTCATTTGTTGTGACATAGGCGTTGAGCTCCTCAACAGAGTAGGGTGTCTCCCGCACAATCTCAAGTGAGAGACTGGAGGAAGCCACAGGATCTGGCGTTGGAAGCCCAATAGCGGCGAGAGATTCCCACACCCCATTTCAACAAAAAGGTTTCCAATGATTATAAGCGCCCTGTTGTAAATTTCATCGTTGAATGTAAGAGCCATTGTTGGACACAGCAGTTGCGCTTGTCTGAGTATGTCTTCGGACAAAAAGTCCTTGTATTTGTCCCAAAGTGATTTGGGATCACTGGGTTCTCACATTTGTAAGATTATGGTGAAGAGGTGGCGCAAAGCAGAGGGCATTTTGAAAAGAGCTCCCTGAGCCATTGTGTCATCCCACTTGCTGTCGTCTTCCAAAGTGCCGAGACGGAGTTAGGCCTCACGAAAAGTGTCACATAAATCTCCTTTAACTGTGCGTAAGTTATTTTAGCTCGTTGGACCACTAACTTCTTGCAAAAGGAGTCGGAAGTTAGAACATTCCTGTCGTGATGGTCGACCGTGAAAACCCTTCCGAGTGTGGCGTCTTTTCTGACGCTTGGATAGCCCTCGACGTTGGCCCCGCACTTCCGCTGAGCCCAGGTGTTCTTTTCTGTCCACACGTAGTATGAAGGCACGTCTGGGTACAGTAGAGTCCGTGTCGACAAAGTGTGAAGAACGCTGTAAGCGCTGTGTCTTCGGTACGCACAGCCACATCCATTGCTTTATCCGCAGAAAAATAACGAAGTTCGTCGTGCACAAGAAGCGGGACGATAGCTGGGAAGCGTTCGTGGATGGGGAAACTGAATATGTGCCAAGGGACCTCTGTGCTCCTAATGACTCGCCCTGCAAGGAAGTCCTTGATTTCGTCTACGGAACCTTCCTGCCTAATACCAAACTTTGCAGCATCAGTACCTTTGTTGATGTACTTGCATACATACTTGATGGAGTGAACTTAATGTCAATATTCGACATTGATGTGCGCATTGAAGGCTTTTGCTAGCAAGGGAAAATTTGGCACTACCCATCTGTTATCCACTTGGTGGCCCTTTACCACGGCTGTAAAACCTCCCTCAACGGGACTCGTTCGTCGGCAGAGTGGATAACCATCGCTCCCTTTAATGGTTTCGCTCATAAAATCTCGTGGGTACTGCCGGGTGCATTTTCCGTCGCTGTTATGACAGCTAGTTTAATTGTAATGCGACCCGCAGGGACCATGAATCATGTTGGTTGTCACTGTTTCGTACAATTCAGGGTCAGCCGACGGATCAGGAATTTCAGCAGAAATAAGATGACCGATTTCTGTGGCCTCAATCTTGTCATACAGCCAAATTATTATATGTGCGTGAGGCAGGCCGCATTTCTGACACTCAATAGTGTGCGTGCGACAGCAACCAGCCCCCAAAACCTGGCCCTTTGTAATCACATCCATTAGCTTTCCCAACTTCAGATGGTAAACGCGCCCAATGAGGTCTGGACGGTCGTAGGCCGATTGCCCTGGCATAAGTTCTTTAGCAATTGCGTACCATTTTGGGTTACACATGAAAGTTATGAATAAGTCTGGTCGGACGTACTTACAAGCGTATGTCATCGCGTCTTACATCCTCGCGTGCATCTATTGTAGACTGCCTGTGAACGTTGCAGGTAGTATACACATCTTGCCTATATTGTGTGGTCAGCGTCATTTCGTAAAGCACCACGGAGGTGAATGTAAGAGTCGCAGCGCAACTTGGTCTGATTCAATCTGATGTCTTTCGGATTCCATCTTAGAAGCCATGTCTACTATGAATTTATGGAAAAGTTGCCGGCTTCGATGATGTTGATTGAATGGTGCCTCATGTCGTAGAAAGCCCTGCAAGACACTGTTCTTAAGGTGAAGAATGCCAAATTGGTACCCATCTTCTCCGTAAGGGAAGAGAAGTGGGTATTGCAATGCCTCGTAGGACCGGTGCGTTTCACTGATTCTTCGGACACCACTGCCGCGCGATTCGATAACAATGTCACTTCTTTTGTGCTGATCACCGCTGACAATAACGGAAACTTCGTTACTTGCGAGAGCATTGTAACGACGTTCGTGCTCTTCCTGAGGCCGTTTGTCAGCATCAATTACAATAAAATCAGAAGAAGTGTTATTTTCGAGAGCATACTTAAAACTGCGGATATAGCTGTTTGTCTCGTGGAGCACTTGTTGGAGACTCATTCTGATATCCTTGCGAGGATGATTGTCCTGGTCTGTATCATTCTCGGGAATAATGCCCATGCGGACACCTGACAGTTGTAGTCAGCTATGAAGTATATTTGAAGAAAGGCCGGATCAGTGGCAGTTTCCGGCAAAAGAAACCCAATCCGGTGGTAAACCTGATCTTGAAACTTGTAGATGGGATTCTAACAGACTTCGAGGAACGCATTACCATCAAAAGTGGTCAACTGGAAGGCAAAATTGTACTGTCTGATTTTTTGCCAGGAAATGTTTGGAGTCTGGACTGGAACCCTCCAACAGAGCTTTTAACGGAGTAGGTAGCTCTTAAAAAGGTGGCTTCCGTACCTTACAGTCTGAACAACACAAACCTGCAGACACTCCAGGCTATTTTTTGGCATTGCAATGCCCACAGACAACTGACATGAATCCTATTTGGAGGTCTTTGCGACCGGAAAGCCTCAAAACTGGCTCATAGTTAAACGCTAGCTTAATCCAAAACTACTTTGGTGGTCTACAGAGCCCTCGCTTTGCATGGCGGCGTTGGTTAACAGTCTGCAACCTTTCAAGCCTTTCAGTAGGTCCTTCTACAGTTCTAGCAGCGGAAGTTGAAATTGCATCGCGTTGCTGCCTTGTGCGCTTTTGCGCGTAACATTCCGACGCCCTTGCAGCAGAAGTTGCAGCGGCGTCGGCTGCATGGCGTGCAGTTTTCTCAGCCATGGATTCCTGGGACCGTCGAATGGACGTTGCCGCAGCTTTCGCTGCGTTACGTGCGGTTTTCTCATCCGTGGTCTCCTGGGACTGTCGAATGGAAGTTGCAGCGGCGTCGGGTGCATTGAGTGTAGCTTTTCGATGCGGGCTCTCTCAAGACCGCAAAAGCGCTTGTGATGAAGCCGCTTTTTTGTTGTCTTGCAAGCGTTTAGGTAGTTTCCTCTTAGTTTTCAACGAATATGTGTAAACTGATTTGCAGTACAAACGGTAGTTACGCTGACCAAGCGTTTAATGTGAAAAAAACATACAGCCTCCGTTGACATTAACTGGAAAGCCTCAAAGAGGCCTCTAACTCTGTTTCCTCCTCCCGCTTTCTCTTTGCCGAAGAGGCTCTTTTAGAACGCCTGCTAAGGTTGCCTCTCCAATGTATTTTGGCACGCTTAGCAAAGCTGCCGGATCGGTCATCGCCACGGCACTGAGAAGAGTGCAAAGCAGATGTTGAAGTAGACACCAGCCGCTTCTCCCACAAGGAGGCGCACTCAATGGAATCCTGCTCCCGTTTCCCCTTAGCCGGTGAGGCTTTTTTAGATCACCTGCTACGGTTGCCTCACCTGGGTGTTTTTGCAGCGTTTGCAGAGCTGCCGGGTTAGTCATCGCCACGGCACGGAGAAGAGTGCAAAACCGAGTTTTGAAGTAGACGCTATATGATCATCTGGAACCGGAGTTATTATGGGCTACTCCGCAGTTGCCTGTTCTGCATGTGTAACGTTAACGGTATTAGGGGTCTTCAGTTGCTGACGTGCGGATGTTCGTCGTGTAGTAGCCATTTGAAGGGTTGTAGGAATGATGTGTAAGAAAGCGAATAGAAGTTGATGCCGAAGCTGAAGCGGTGCAACCTCGTTGTGTACGAAAACTAAAAATGCACTGGAGCGGTATGGAAAAAGCTTCCCCTTTCCTTCTGTAAGCTGATTTTTTCGATTATCGATTTTTAAGAACCTGAGTCCGAACTCAAAAATAGGGCTCCGACATGTCCTTACGGCAGCCATTTGCAAACTTGTGGTGAAATCCGCATCTAAATCGGGTGAGAAATGCGGCCTGGGCGAGGTAACAACGCCCACGACAGACACACAGACAGACAACATGAGAACTATAGATAGTATATATATATATATATATATATATATATATATAACACTAACTTGTGGGATCTCCTAAAACGCACAAAGCATATAAGATTTATAAAGGGTACATTATTTACATAATAATGCACTTCATCATTGTGGTTGGTAGAGTGGACAAGCTATCACACTCTATAAATGGATCCATGCAATGCGACCAGCTCCAAGTCTGATGAGAGGTGATAAGGGACGAATGAAGCCTCATAACCAGCTGCTTTTGCGTAAATGTATATATATATATATATATATATATATATATATATATATATATATATATAAAATTGAATAGAGTCCTCATAAAATCTCCCCTCAATTCGTAGACCTGGATTCAGTTTAGCACTCCTAATTCTAAACAAGAAAGAGGAGGGACAAACATGATTATCTATACAGGCTTGAAGAAATTTACAATTACGTCTCAAATTTCTCAATCTTGACTTAATAAGAAGAATATATATATATAATATTTATGTATTTTTTTTCCTTCATACCATTAATCTTTTCATTTTTAATATTTTAATTGTATGTAGGATGTGTGCGTGAGTTATTTATATTGCAATTATTGAGAAATAGTTCCCTTATCGACCCTGATGAGCTTGGGAACGAAACCGGTTGGTCTGTTTGTTATCATCTCTTATTTTTTATTTTTGTTTCCATAATGCCTTTGAGAAATAATTCATACTTTTTCCTTGCAATACTAAGATTTTGTACCTCCAACAATTTATATATATATATATATATATATATATATATATATATATATATGCACGGGCACAGACTTTTTTCTGTTTTTCCCATTAATTCATTTACGATGTAACCGTCTGAAAACTTTAAAACATTATCATTTTGTTTATCTTTCCTTGTGATACTCAAGAAATCCTCTCTGTAAGTATACATGTATTATACATATCAGCAGTAGAAAAATGTTATTCAATAATTAACTGCTTCACTCAGAAATTCATTATTATTTATCAAGTCTTGGAAAAATAAGAATCATATATTTCTGTATCGATATTTTAAACAGTATAATCATGTCAATGGAGCTGTTTGTCTACAAACTTTTCAACAATGACCGATATTTGGTCAGTATTAACTGTTGTATTTTGAATTAAAACTATTTCGCTGACGACCTGATGACTGAGCAGCTTTTACAGATATTTGTGGCGTACTTTATCGAACGCCTTGCGTCATCTATAAATGACACGTGCACGATATTTTGCATTTTATTTGCCCTTTTTGATATCATTCTGAGAATACACGTCACGAGATTTATCCGGTCTCTTTGACGGACTAGAATTTTCTTTGTCCAGACTCCGGTCTGATTCTGCTGCGTAATCTATTTATAAGAATATGGATGATGATTTGTGTTATATTACTCATCAGGCTGATTTTTTGATAGAATTCACATTCGGTTACATAGTCAGAGAATAATTTTGTTGATGTCCTCCGGTATTTCACCACTGTTGTAGATTTCATTTATTATTATTGTGATCTTGTCTATGTCGAAATCATCTAAAGTTGCCACTGTCTCTATTACTGTTCCATCTGGCTCTGTCGCTTTATTTCTGTTCAATTTGACCAGTGAGTTCCCACTTCGGTTTTTAACATTACCGGTCAAACTTATTTCTTTTCTGTGTATTGCTGCTTTTTCTCTTTCGTCGTGGAAGTGTGTTCTGGGTTATTCTATCCCTCTCTGAAATATATTTTATTTCTCTAATATCAGCGTTCCGTCCTTGGATTGTATGCAGCATGATGATGAACATGTCATCTGTCCTGTTAGTTCCCTTGTTTATTTTAGATATAACTCTTTTATTTCTAATACCCATTCTTTCTATTTCATTGATCAGTTTGCTAGATTCTGTTCCGCGTCTTGGCATTGTCTTTTGTCTCCTTTTTCATCATGTAAAGAATCTCAATTTCATCCATTCTTTTTTTTCTTTGTCCATGATGATCTCATTTAATGATGTCACTAACGCATCTCTTCATGTGACCTACTTCAAGTTTCCATTTCGAATTCCCTCCATCGAATCTTGTCCGACGTAAATGTATATTGTCCATATATTTCTCCTTCATGTTCAGGTCGTTCAGTGATCAGTTGTATTGCAATTTGGGCAATTTTAGACCTCCTCAGTTCCTGTAGTTTCCTTATAAGCTTATATAAAACAGGTATGTGATCGCTTCCAAATTCGTCACTTGGATAGGTTCTGCAGATTCCGACTTTATTCCTGAATCTCCTGTTGATAGTTATATAGCCGATCTGGTTTTTAATTTCTCCTCCTCGGCTTCTCTATGTCCATATTTATCTTGGATATTCTTGCAACCAGGTGTTGGTAATTCGCCGTGCAACATTGGACCCATTTTTATCCGCGTTAGTTGCATGTTCCTAGTTAAGAATTTGCCAGCTAACTCACCATTCCTCTCAGTGCTTACTTTGACATTCAAATCTAGTTGATTATTATGATTTATTGCGAGTTACATGAGCTTTAGCGTTGTCTATATATCAATATAAACCCGAGGAAGACCGGAAAGATGTAATAACAACAATAGTACGAATATAAATAGTGTAAACAACGATAAATGCTCATCCAAAAAATTCAGAGAGAAAATAATATTTCCTATTGCAATGATTATTTATTCTTCTATTCATATTATTTTATTGAATAAGTAGATACTTGCTCAGTTCTTTGAAGGAAATGCTGGCAGGAATAATAATGTGAATCTTTTTCATGCATTTCCTAAGGAAGGAAGTGATGGAGAATAGAATCTCCCACATTGCTTCCGACACAGTTGCCGGTAAATTTGTGCGCATGACCGTGAGAACGTCCTTAAGAATCCGTATAACCATTTATATGTATTTTGATTGATATTTTGGTCTTGAACAATGTTTTTTTCTCCCATCAGTGAAAAAGAGAAAGAATTCCAGGCATTTGGTTTTTGAACTTGAACTACAAGCACATTTCGTGGATAAAACTGCTCTATTTTATCTTAGCAAATATGAATTATATCTTCTGCGTCTGATATAACATTTATCAAAGTTTCACATGCCGAGGTCTTTCGAGACAGAAAAACTACATTAACTGACTTTCTTTTTCGGTTCTATTGTATAATTTACTGCACATATAATGCTATACCAATTAAAATGAAGCACTGTTTATCAATGAGTAAAACGTTAAACATTCTATGATTCGAAGAATGATTAAATTAAGGAAAATACCAATCATTAATGTAAAATCTGGGTCCCACCCTTCACTGTCGAAACAGTTAAATGTAAGCCGTCTCTTCTACGCCAATTGGTTCATGTCTCACACTTGCCTTCTGTGGAATTCCCTACCTATTACTTGTTTTCATGATAGCTATAATCCCCAGCTACCAAATCCAATGTCAGTCAATATATCCAGATGCCTTGATCTATTCCCTGTCCTTCCCTTTATCCTTTCGTCTACCACGCCTTTTTACTCTCGCTTCCACTCTCTGTAACCCCTATCGTGCTAGTGACATCCCACCGTGTTTGGGGTGAAATGCTTATATATATATATATATATATATATATATATATATATATATATATATATATATATATATTATATTTATGCTTCTGTGATTGCTCTTTTTCAAAATAGCTTTCATGAGGGGGGTGCGTTTGAGTGGAGAATCGCAGATGAAAATGCAGTCCGTAGCGATTAGCGTATGTTCTGGAGTGCTTTACAACAAACAAGAAATATTTAAAGTAATTCTGATATCACCGGTGTTGTGTGAAAAGTTCCACTCCTGACCCTAGCCCACCAATTTCAACAATCCTCTGAACTATGGAAACAACTTCATAAACGGCACTTATCTTGTTTTCCACAGCTTTTTTATGTCTTCCGAAAATAAAGTTGTGTCAAATGAATAACATGCATCACATTTTGTTTTTCAAGTTTCATTTTAATGAAAAAGTATTTAATGTTTACAATCCATAACCTAATCATATAGAAAACGAATTGTAATTGTATCTTTAAGGATATATCAACGTCATAATTTTATGTAAGTCTATCTAATAAAAAAATGTTCTAAACAGTTATCACACGATAACACAATCTAACAACGCCACATTTTATTTAGGAATAAAAATTACGTAAATATATCCGACATTGGATCTCAATTGACGCTAGTAATAATATGTATTTAGACGCCAACAATTCTTAATTTACTTTCCTTAATTAATAAAAGAGTTGAAAATCACTGTTTCATGTAATCAAAGAAAAGGCAAGTTGCTCGCCAGTTTTCAAAACATCGATACTTCTGTATTTATATTTTCATTATAATAAAATAAAGTCAACAACCTGATATTTGCTTCACACCAGCTGAAGCCAATATCAACTTTATCATGAATGGTGTGTGAAAAACTAACTCAAGTATTCAACTCTGATGGTGGGAAAATGTAACACGTAAAAATTATTTTGGTATTACCTGTTCAGCAATTCGACATAGATAAGTAACGTCCATTACCTCATGATTTGTTTTACACTACCCAGGATATCGATCTGATTAAACACGGCATATGTTAATACTGGAAAAAGCTAAATCAGTGGAATACAGAAGAATGATAGAATGATCTCCATCTCTGTTGCCATTCACTAAATCTCGTCTATTTCTGGTGAAAGATCTCAATAATCGGCGTTAAAATGAATACAGAAATCACACTTCATTAGTAATCGTTTTCGATTCTAAAACAATTGGTACTGCTATCAGTTAGGATTATGATTTTTTTTACATGTTATTAAATTTTTAAACACTTAAATGTGAACAGAAAACTATGGAATTTTGTATCTAAATTAAATCCCCCAAATCTTATAGTCTCGGTGATTTTTGAGGGATAAGAATGGACGAATGTGTTGCTCTCTACCTGTCTTATTATAGACAGCAATAATGTTTAAGCCTTATCACAGTTTCCTTCCTAATAAATAGTAGCTATTAAGGCAGGGCTTCGATTTACTGTCGATAAAACAGCCAATAATCACCGTAACCAATAACATTGAAATCTCTGTGATATAGGATATAATGTGAAAATAGTGATATATTCGCATCATTTGAAACAAACGATAGCGAATCTTTATGGAAATCCTCAAGCGTTACGAAAATAAAGACAAAATTAACCAGCTCAAAAATTGTTTATATTGCACAATGTTTCATATATTTACTATGTCTTTGGCTACAAGAAAAAACATATTTTTTATAATTTTCAATGCCAATTATTAAGTGCATGGATAATTCATTGATCAAGAATTTAGACGTCAATGGGCCACAATCGCAATGATAATATTACGTTAAAATCGCCTACGTGTGTGTTTCTTGATATTTTCTCATAGAAATAAATGTCGTTATTAAATTACATTTAAACATCTTCGTATTCATGACCTTAGAATATTTCACATAAACATATTCGAACGAGTGTATATACATTATATTTGTAAGTTGAGTCGTGCTGACAAAGATTTGAGAGTTTCTGCGCAGTAAAATTATCCTAAACGTGCACCTCAGATTAATTGCATCCAAAGCAGTTATAAACATAGCACTTAATTTGCAACTAGTCAACTATGGCTAATGTCAAGGGCAATTTTCGAGGTTCTAATAGCAAAACCCACCGTGATATATGAAGCAAATGTAGTCATTAATTCTAGGATATGTCCAAATGTAATTATGTACAAATTTATGATGGATATACGGCCGTATTAACCAGCAAAGATCTCTCATATTCTGTTTAAAATCCTAACTATTCAAAAGCATGTTTCTCTGTTAGCAGGTTGTATTGACAACAGAGAGTTCCAAAATTCGGGGGCAATTTCAATAAAGAAAACATGGTACAAAAATAATGCATAAATAATAAATTCTAATCAATAAATAATACATAAATAATAATTCCATCAAATATAAAATAAATAAATTGTATCCAGTAAAACAATTACTAAATACTACATAGGTTCAATTTAGACAACTAGAAACAGGTCTTTTCGATAAAAAAAAGTCTGTATCAACTTCGGAAGCGACTAAAGGTTATTATATGTTTCTCATTCAATATAACCATCATGTACTTGTTGTTGTTGTTGCAGATACTCTTTTTGGTATTTCTTTCGAAGACTTCCAAGTCAGTGAGTTTTGGGAAATTCAAATCTGGAAATAACACATGAATCGTATTCGAGAGTATATGAACACGAAATTCTCTCCTACTCAATCCCGGAACATATGGGTCATATTTGAGCGATCCTTCTGAAAAAGAAAAAAAAAAGAAACTCCCCCAAAAATTCCTTGCAGAATTAGGGCGATATTAAATTGTACTTGTTGACGACCGACAGCCACTTCACGTGCATCAACGTGGGTACCTTTCTTGCGCTTGCGCGAAGCCATTTGCCTTTCATGTTTTTCATAGTACAAGAAATCTCGGTAAATCTCTTTGATTCGGATTGATATTTCCTAAAGACATTAATTTATGCATACGCACATCTTAAACCTACGTTTATATTTACGATTACATCTAGAATTTGCTTTTATTTATATTTCTTTCAATAAAAAAGACTGTTTTCATTGTGCTTTCTTT
The DNA here is from genome assembly GCA_903632075.3 of Acanthosepion pharaonis. Lineage (NCBI taxonomy): Eukaryota > Metazoa > Mollusca > Cephalopoda > Sepiida > Sepiidae > Acanthosepion > Acanthosepion pharaonis. The sequence continues at coordinate 2,128,831 of CAHIKZ030000125.1, read as the reverse complement.
CTTCTTTCTATTGTTCAACTTTCATTACATGTTCCATGTTCTAAACATTTCATTATAAATATTTTTTTGGTTATAGTTTTATACTTCTGTTTCCTTTCATAAATTACTATTAATAATATAAGAATAATATTCTGTTGCCAAATACGTTACAGAATTTGGAAATATGCTTTAGATTTTGTATTATAATTTTTAATATATTTAATGTGTAAAATCAATTAGTCATAAAATGTCTCTCTTTTCTTCTATAACTGTGATACTTTCTTTATTTTAGATTTGTTGCTAACATGAAGAATGTTAAAAGAAATGTCGACATATTTTCACATTCATTTGAACGTTCACCATATAATATTAACTGTTTTTTCGCTGCGGACATTATAATTGAATGACTCTAATAGGAGTAAAAGCATCATATCTGCGATAGGTTGAATTGTTTTCTTCTACGTTTATTTGATACGTAAGAAATACCCAACAAACCGTTGTCTGCAAGTAATTACGACGAAACTGCATATTTAATAAAATCAATTTGATGGAGATGTTTTGACAGAAAAAAGAAATTAGACATAATAAACACATTTAAATGTTAGTATATCCTTTTCTTTCTCAGACATTCACTTCAGTGATAACAGAACGAAAATATGCAACAACTGATGCTTTGATTTGCTAAGAATCCTGGCAGTCGCATTTTATATGTTAAAGATTAAGCTTAAATCAAGAAGAGGCCATTGACATTTTGGGGGCGCATAATGAGAAAGGAGGGTTTGGAAAATCTTTTGCCCATGGATCAAATGAGGGCAAGTAGGACGGGGAAAAAAAGAATACTTGAATGACTTGAGAAATTGGATGGCAGATGATTTCTAAATAAAAAAATATATACTTTATTTAGAGCTGCATGCGACAGGAAATGGCGGATAGCTCTGATCGCCTACGTCCTCTCTTGGACTCACGTTTTCAACTGATTTAAAGTTGAGCGAATACATCGAATAAGGCAAGGACATTTGTTTCATTGTGTCGTGCCAGGAAATTTTTTTCTAGTCAGAATCCAACTAGCATATTTACATATCTACTATTCTTCCGTGTATTGAATATTGGATGCCATAACAGGTTTTGTACCTTCTTAATCTAGAGGTTCTTAAAAAAAATCCAAAGAATATCTGTAATGTAATCGATCCTTAATTGGCATTTTGACTTCAGTCACTTTCTTACCAACATGACGTGGCTTCCCTCTGTCTTTTCTACAAATATTTTCATGGCAACTGCTCTGATGAGCTTTTCTCTCTTATGACCCGAATAAATGGATTAAATCGTGCTGTTAGAATTGCATCTAGATCCAATCCGTTTAATGTTGAAATAGCTAAATGCGACCGCCACTTCTTCTCCAAGTGTTAAGTTTCTCTCATTTCCCGTCCGTGGAACTTCTTTTCCATTTAAATGATTCTCTGATAAATACAATCTTCACAAATTTAAATGTAATGGCAATCGTCATCTTGAATCCCGTTCATATTTTTTTTCTTTTTCCCCAATCTACCCTATACTCGGTCTTTTCACTCCCTGTACTAGTAGCATCTCCCCCTTGCTTGGTGTGAAATTGTTAAAAAAAATGTCGTGAATGGACACGGCACATAAAGTAGAAGAAAAAGATTTTAGGTCCCGACAAATATATCCGGTTTTCCATAAGCATCAACCAGTGCCTTAGTACCAGACTCTGATTGACAAATCTAAAACGCCATACCTTGAAAAAGAAATTAGATTTTATTTTGATATTTACCAAATGAGGTTTGCTATCGACAGTAAGAATGACGATTTTCTGTGGCCGCTTAACTAAGAATTAATTCTATGTTTCATAAAACTAGAATTCAAATTCTACTGCTAATCAAAGGTATACATGTTCCACAAGTTATTTTTTAATAAATTTAGTTCTATTTCATCGAATTAATATATCGTAGTATTTCAGCCTCGATTCTAAGTTGTTTTCTGTTAATTCCACTAAGACTGTGAATGACTGCAAAACAATTGTCCCTCTCCAATTTATAGGCAGGAACCCACATGTATGCGGGGATTTTCTTTCCTGGCAAATATAGTAGGCCTGTTCCCGTTTATATCTGACTCAGTCCCGGTCTTATCTTGAAGTCCGAACGTTACTTTCGCTTGGCCGAACTTTCTTTTCTCTGTCAACTCCAATTGTTAGTTCGTTAAATTTTTACTATATTACTGATGCTTTGACTTATTATTTTTTATTTGCCTATTGTTTGCTTGCTTTATATTATTTTTTACCCTGTTCTTTTCATTTCTTTTTCTTGTTCTTAGTTATTTTAAACGTTGTACATACTATTTGTTAAACAGATCTGTCACTTATTTTTCACTTAACTATGGTATCTCACTCCGCAGGTTATGAGACCAGACGCTTCGAGTGCTACTCACTCTAAACTTTCCTTCTGGGTTGTTTAATTACAAACGTTCAGTGTAGTATAGATAGCTTCTTTGTAGATATTTATAGCCCTCGAAATGCAAAGATTTTGGTCTATACCATACTTTTATCAACTTGAATACTTCTTGAGGAAGCATATCATTCTACTTTAACTTAAAATACTCGTCCAAAAATAGTGCATGCAAAATAAATCGGCCAAGTGAGTAGTGAAAGAATATCGAGTGTATAATTGTTGGAAAATAAAATTATTATTATTATTATTATTATTATTATTATTATTATTAAGGTGTTATGTTTATACATATATTTTGCTTCTTCATTTTTTTCTTTTTCAAGCTGCCCTCCAGTTTATTATTATTCTAATTATTGTTGTCTCATTAGCCAAACCGTGCGCAAATCAAAGTCTGACTTTGCCGCCAAAAACAGCATCTAATTAGCGCTAGCGTTTTCTGATTGACCATTCACTCTTCAATTGTTTAATGGCTTTTTGATTGTTTGCCAATTAGAGGCTTCGGCCTTTTTGTTTCGCTTTCATTCATCAATAACACGCGCCAAATCTTAACGCTTACCCACCTCCCTGTCAGCCAAGCCTACGATAAAATTCGTAGCGATATTAGATTCGTGACGAGAAAAGATTGTAGGGGTAGACTACAAGCTTTTTTAAAACTTGTACTGCAAACTAGAGAACAATTACACAATTGTAGATGAACTGAAAACTATCGATTCAAAATTTCTGATTAATGGTTTTTCGATTATTTTTATTTGATTAATTGATATTTAATTAACAGTTTTGCCTAAAACTTATCTTTCTATATATACTTCCCATTGCTCAGCATATATATATATATATATATGTGTGTGTATATATATATATATATATATATATATATATATATATATATATATATATATATATATATATATATATATATGATAAATATATAGATTTAATATATGTTATATTTATGTGTAAATGCCCCTCAATGTCAGGGTCAGTGCATTTGTAAATATGTAAGTGGACACCGATGTCAACAGAGCGATGACAGTCTGTTTCATGGTTGGACGCAATCTTGGGGGCATGTTACCATTTGGTGTTGATATCAGTTCCCACTTTCATATTTACATAGGCTTTATTGGACACTTTCAGCCATAAATATAGCATACCTTAAAACTATATTATCATCACATGTATATGCGCAAAAGATTTATTATATAGTAAGCAAACTTGAATTTATAGGGTGTGTAACAGTAAAATTGTCAAAATCATGTAACAGCGTGGAAAAATTGTCCATCACACAAAATGTTTAATATCTAAAAATGAAAAACACTAAAGTAATTGGGTATCGGTGTGCCACCAGGCGGCACAGTCCTATTGTTACAGAGAACGCAGTATGGTTCCACCACGGAATATGTGAGCGAGCGGCGCTATGTTGAGTCTGATTTGGAATCTCTTCGTCACCGAGGCCCATTGGAACAGTTGGTATGATGTTTGCTTGATAACGAAACTGTTAGGGTTTCAATTCTCAGTAGTGGATGCGCACTGCTGATGAGTCCCAAATATGGGACCAAACGGCCGTCCAGTGCTTTCTGCATTCTGTTGAGGTTTCTATCAGGCTCAATGAATGAATTATATATATATAATTCTGGGTGAAATAGGCATATATCCCATGGGCTTTTGAATTTTATGTGTATGTAATTCATATATGCTCTGTAATAAATACATTGAGCTCGCTTCTGTGGATCAGTTTTACTATTGGATGTTACTATGATTCACTTGGACTACCTACCACGTATTTTTACCTATAATTACATAAAACGTCCAGGATAGAATGCTATAAAATTACAAAACAATTATTTTTTTACGTTTCATTGGATTAATAGGTGCTGTATATTAATCACTGACCGAATTCTACAAGTTCCCGAACTCATACTTCTACCAAAGTGGCTACTCAAGCTCTTTTGCAGACACGTGTCCAACTCGTGTTTTATACATAAACTCTGCTTAGCGAACTTTAGATACATTTTCAAGGAGAGAGCGTATAGCCTGTTGTGACCAGATTTTGAAAAGGATCCTTACGCGTAATTCGTCCGTCAGGATGATACGCTGAATGGTTGTTTAACAATTTTCAGTCACAAGGCTTGAGTCAAACTGTAGTATGTTTTTCAAATACCGTCCATTAGTGCCACTCAATGGGATAGCATTCCCAGATCGAAAAGCTGAGAACTCAACATTAGCGTGATTCGGATGTCGTATATTACAGTAACATTTGAACAATTCGCTGCGAGAATAGTAGACATATTCAACATTTTACATTAACAATTAAGATATAACTTCATCTACTTCGAACGTCTCTCCATTCGATTTTATTGCAGGAACAAGCACACGCGCGCTAACACACACACACACACACACACACACACACACACACACACACGTATATAATCTTTTCTTTTGAGTTTTACTAGATTGTTCTAGTTCCACGTGACATGACTCTTCCAAATTTCGCAGTTATTTCCTTTAACTCACCTCTCATATTTTTGTCACTACAGCAGTAGAAGGGTATTGAACTCACAAATCTGTGGAGCAGGTAACTGAATCTAACCACAGGGCCATGTGTCACTACCGAAAATGAGGCTTGCGAAACGCACTGACGAAAAATACAAAAATCGAGAAGTAATGATAATCCAGACAACCTTAACAAAATTAGAATCATGTCAAATTCACAACAGCCACCATCAAATAGAACTTGTTCAAACTTGACATAAAATTCATGCTTTTTTACCTTTAAAATAATAACAGATAAAATTAGAATCAAAAGAGATAGCAACAACAACAGCGTAGAGGCAGAAATATGCAAAACTGACTGCACGAAATGTCCGTTGATACACATTTTTGACTTAAAAATAGACAGTCTGATCAGAAGTGAACAGGATTCACTGAGAAGTAAATGCATTAACTGTGCACTAATCTCAAAAGTAAATTTAAGCCCAGGACCATGCGTTATATCACCGATCATTGCAAAATCAATAATAGCACAACACAATATAAGAGCTAGTAGAGAAAATAGCACATACCAACTCAGGTAGAAAATAAACAATCAATCATACCAGGCATAACCTAATGCCCTGAATATCAGGTAAAAAAACAACGCAAATGCGTCTCTAATATATATATATATATATATATATATATATATATATATATATATATATATATATATATATATAATTAATGAGAAAACAGACCACTTTAAGGTACCATTACAATAATTTATTTCACGAAAATCCTTTTTGAAGGACTCCGGATCATCGTTAAAATATAGGTAATGATTGAGAAATGTATGTGTGTATATGCAATTTATGTATGAAGATGGATGAATATTTGTGTATATCGTTGCACGTGTGTCTATGTGTGTATTTGTACATGTAAATGGACGTATGTAGATGTGGATTTACATGAATATGTTTTTTGTGAGATACATATAAGAAGAAATCAATATCTTTAATATTACCGTCAAATATTATTAAATAATGAAACCTAAACCTTAATTAAGTTTACCCATATAATAATAAAGAAAAATTACATTCATAAATTAGATTTAAACTAAAACTAATATAGATGTTATTGTTACCATTTTTTTTTTTTGACAATATTATGAAAGTTCAATTGGTCGGGTAGATAAAATATTATAATTTTAAATATTTCTTTAATATGTTCTCGATGAATGTACTAATAAAAATAGTAGTTAACTTATATTAAGTCCCAAAACCATTTACTTAAAAAACTAGATGTTTAAATTGATAACATTCATCATGTTTAGACATCTAAATTTCTATCAAACATTGAATTCTATCTTTTACATAATTTTTTTTCAGCCTTTTCGATTCACTTCCCTCTCCCCCTCTCTCTTTGCCGTAACACTCATTTAGATATATCTGTATTACTGTTGTCTATCTCTTTTCCATTTTTCCTTTTCTATCCCCTCCACTACCCTCGCATTCTTATATATCATTTCCGTTAAGTAAACCATCTAAATAGGTCACGATTAGGTCACTCCTCCTACCCCAATATAAAACATGCTTAAGAGAAATATGAAATTTACCCCTCCCTATACTCTACCATGTCTCGTTAACTACAACTATCACCCTCCCTGTTAAATTACAAAAATTACACTACCCATCAATTTCTAATCCCATTTTTCCTTTCATTTCGTTGTTGGAAGTGTTACCTGATGATCCGGAGTCCTACAAAAAGAATTTTGGTGAAATAAATTATTGTAATGGTACCTTAAAGTGGTCTGTTTTTTTTATTAAATATTAGATCTGGATTCACAAATGGGCTCTCAGGATTGCATCCTCCTTGGAATTACCCATTCGGTTTACAAGTTCTTCGTAACAACTATATATATATATATATATATATATATATATATATATATATATATATATATATATAAATAAAAAGAAAGAACAGTAAGATATAAAATCCGGTGTTCTTATAGATATTTTATTTTTACAAAATAGTGCTCAATGTAAATTTACAGAGCATTAATATTATAAATTAATTGATTTAAAATATGGTTATTTTCGCTAAAACCATGTTTCAAAAATAGAAGCTAAAAACCCCTAATTTTATTTTGCAAATAAATTAAAAATGCATTAGTTCTATTTCATCTTCAAGCGAATTTTGGAGTAACTTTAAAATTTACCGGGTTTTAAATACACAGCTAAAATCACGTTTCCCAGAATATTCTACTCAAATTGAACACGGGGTGTCTAGATTTTCCTTATGACAGTATCATTGTATCAGTTATTAGCTACATTTTTGGTAAGGGGGTGAGGATGTATTTTACACTGAAACCTGACGTCGGTTGAATGGATGTCGTCTGAATTTAAAAAAAAAAAAAAAAAAAAATTGTTAACTAAAAAATTTTCAACGTCATCTTTTAAAATTAAAGATTTTTTTTTACAATACTTTTTATTTAACTACGATTTGAAATATTTTCCTTTTTAATTTTATTTTACTATATTCTTTTTAAGAACAGTTAAATGTATTAGAATCCATTATATTATGTAGGATTATTTTAACATTAAGTTTAAGTATGTATGAGGTTACATTTTTTTTTTTTTTTTTTTTTTTTTTGATGACTATGACAGCAGAAATGGTTACTTAATTTCACTGATTCAGTAAACTTTTCTTTTATATATAAACCTATTATTATAATATTTCACATGTAAGTACTGAGGACATGGGTCATTCAAAAGCTTACATGTTATGGTATTTCATATTAATTTTATTTTACTATAGGTGTTATTTTTTTTGATTCTTTTTTAATGCGTGTAGTATTATTTAAAAAGAAATTTAGGTTAGAATTCATTCAATTTAACTCAGTTACAAATTCAAAATTACAACTTTAAAATTTTAAAAATATTTTCATTGTTTAGTTTTAATAGACTATATTACTTTATAACAGAAGGAAAATTACTCATATTGAGTAAGATTATTTTTTCCATATCAAAGTTTTTTTTCTTCTCTTTAAATTTAAATATTATTTAAGTAATATATAATGGATCCTACAAAACTAGCTAAGTCATTTTTCAGATTTAGTAAACTTTATTTATTTATTAATTAATTAATTTATTTATTTCAAATATATGTAACCTAATTAATAAAGTTTCATATGTATGTATAAATAACATGTTAGAATTCATTTTATTTTACTACAATTTTAATTTCAATTTTAAAATTTTAAAATTATAACTTTAAAATTTTAAAATATTTTCATTGTTATTTTAATTTAGACTATATTACTTTTATAACAGAAGGATAATTACTCATAGTAAGTAAAAAATTTTTTCCTATCAAAGTATATGTAAATTACAATTTTTAAACTTTTAATTTAGATATTATTTAAGTAATATTAATGGCTGACTACAAAACTATCTAAGTCATTTCTCAGAATTAGTAAACTTTTATGTATTAATTCAAGTTTAAGTATGTATATGAGGTTACATTTTTTTTTTTTTTTTTTTTTTTTATATATATATAAACCTATGATATAATGTTTCTCATGTAAAATACAAAGGACATGGGTCATTTTTTTTAAATTCAGACGACATCCATTCAACCGATCAGGTTTCAGTGTAAAATACATCCTCACCCTTACCAAAATGTAGCTAATAACTGATACAATGATACTGTCATAAGGAAAATCTAGACACCCCCGTGTTCAATTTGAGTAGAATATTCTGTAACCATGGAAACGTGATTTTAGCTTATTTAAAACCCGGTAAATTTTAAAAGTTACTCCAAAATTCGCTTGAAGATGAAATAGAACTAATGCTTTTAATTTATTTGCAAAAATAAAATTAGGGTTTTTAGCTTCTATTTTTTTAAAACATGGTTGAACTGTGTAGCGAAAATAACCATATTTTAAATCAATTAATTTATAATATATATATATATATATATAATGTCATTTGTGTGACATTGATCCCAGTTTTGTTACAACAAAAAACCTGGCTATTTATGTAAGTATGTATTATGATTGTAATCAAGACACATTGTTGAATATACTGCAATGTTATACCATGTTATTTCATAGAACCCTATATCATAACAGTATAATCTACATTTGCAGTATTAAATATAAAATAAAACAGATTCCTTTTTTATTTCCTTTTTTCTTTCGTCCTGGGTAAGAGGATAACTACATCCAGAAGCAAGGCCTCTGAGCAGGAGGTTTTGAGGAGCGTGGAACCACATCTAAATTGCTGATGTTCCCAGGTCCACACAGACCCGGGGTGGTAGCACCTCTTAGGGCAGCTATGGCCAAATAGTAAACACTCAAAGTTATGTAAAAATAGGTTTTAATATCAGAAATACTTTGTAATAATAGTAATAATAATAATAATAATAATTATTATTATTATTATTATTATTATTATTATTATTATTATTTTTATTATTATTAACAGAAATAATTTTTGAAGAAAAAAATAATCAGCAATATTTAAAAAAAATACCAGCAATGCAAACAGCTATACATTTAAAAGAAAAAAAAAAAAAAAAAAACAGCTATAGATTTCGTCAAGGAAAAATATTCCCAGAAATAGATTTTTGAAGAAAAACATATTCCCAACAATAAAAATTTGTCGGCATTAAATAAAGCATTGAGGTTGATATGCCGTAAAACAAAACAAAACAAACCAAAACGTTTTTTATTTAGATAAAACTCTGTCATCAACATTAATTTTGTTGATAAATCTTTTATTTTATCTGCAAAATTTGTCGAAGAACAATCTCAGTTATGCAATATGAACGAGAAAAATAAGAGGAAAAAATGTATCTAGTATCAAAATTTTTATACAAATGCAAAACTAAAATCCATTTATCTGGAACTGAATAAAGCAACTTCTGATAAATTTTCTTATATTAATGTAGAACTGTGTCAAAAGTTTTGTAGAAGTGTTGTTGATAGTGCCCAGCGTTGTATTGAAGAATTTTGAAAATGTAAAATAATTTGTAAATCATAAAGAACCATTTTGTCTTAATGTGGTAATACTTATATTGTTTTTTTATACTACTGTAATTTACTTTTGTTTTATAACATTTAGCAAATAAAAGGGCGTTACCTATGCTGCACCCTGTATATAAGATCAATTCCTAAGGAAGCTCGACAAAAAAGTAAACTCATTATGCCTCTTAAGAACGCACCTGACTCCTTCTGTCATTCTTTATCTTTACAGATGTCAGATGAAATGATAAATAGAGTTTAGCTGGTGAGGCTCAATTAACAGTTTTTCCACATGATAGAATTCAAAATTATTCATATGTTCATTTTGGTGGGTGTCTAATTTTCTATTCTTCCATCGCTTTTTCAAAGATGCAACGCCGGGTGCCTATCGCTAGACTATCGTTATTTCCATTGCAAATGTTAGGAATTACATTCCGAGGTTGCATCAAGTCACACCTTTTCAACTAGGTCACGCCATCTTTTGTAATAGTGTAATTGTGAATCTTCACTCAGATAGCTTTTTATTTTCAAAGTACAGCAACTTAGTGGAAAATATTCCCACGAGATTCATTCCCTGAATTCTTCATTTTTAAGCTCTAGGAGGCCAAAAGTCAAACATTATCCCAATAATAGTGTTACCACTACATTAATATCTTGGATCGCATTAAGCAACGCATGAATCTTGTATTGACCGAGCGTACGTAAAATGAAATAAAACTACGTTTGTCTGTGAAAACAGAAAACTAATAATGTATTAGTTAAAATGACAGTTTGGAGCCGTAGAGAAACATCATGAAAACAAGCGAAGAACTAATTTACTTCAGGCTTAGATTAACGACGATAAAACACTATATTATCTCATTGATGCTCTATCACACTGTGTCTAGAATTTCTAATAGGCTTCGTATTTTTACTAACTAACCCCGTTGTTATTTAAACTACATGTAGAATCTTGTCTTTATTTTCGTTGTTATCACAGCATTTCGGCCCTTGCGTCTTCCGGGATTTATCAGTTATATGTTGATCCTAATAAACTACAGAGTATTTCGAATTGAACACTTTATTAAATCTACGGGGAGAGAATGTTCTCGTTTCACTAACTATGTTTTGGCATGTGTCGTCAATTCTTATTCTTAGTAATAAAATACATGACCCTTGAAATCCAAGTACACACTGGTCGGCCCATAGATTGAAATCGCATTTACTATTTCAAGAAATTCATGACACAACACTTTAAATCCACTAGGCTATTGAATTTGTCGAAAATTTATCTGTGGATAAATTATAAGTAACTCTCTATCCTCGTATATTAAATAAAGTTTTCAGTTAGGCATTCTTTGTAGTTTGCCAGGATCTATATATACACAATTAAGGCCGGAGCGAAGAGAGGCTGAAACGGTGTGATTGCACCAACATAGATGAAGACAATAGTCCGCATGTAAAGTAATTATTCCATGAATTCAAACAGAAATTATACAAGTTGTTGCAAAAGAATCTTTTATTCTTAAAATGACATCAATTTTAATATATTTGTTTCATAAATCATATTTATGATATCAAAGCTGAAGATGGCGATCAGTATTCCTCTCGCTACAGTATATCAGACATATTAAGATGGTTTAGATTTTATTTCATTTGATGCTTTCGACTTCTCTCGTTATTTTTGTTACAAAGATATACCTGTAGATATCTATACAAACATTCAGTGTACTCTGAGATGAAGGCTTAGTAAAAGCAGGTGTTCACTGGTTTTCTGAAATAAATGAACATGTATAAAATGATTAATAGATTTGCAAATTCATATCATATTATGCTAACTAAATATTTTCTGAATGCTTTCCTATTAGGGGTCAAATGACACATTTAATCCCGTCAAATCTCCGAGGAAGATAAGCTGATATTTCATATAAATATTTGATGTCATAGATATTAAGCTTATTCAAGCAATTACGTATATACTTCGGAATGTCATGTGTTCTATCGATGTCTCTAAATATAAGTAAACACACATGCACACACACACACATACAGGGTGATTGAAAAATAACACCCTATATTATGTATAAATGGCCAGCTACAAGTCCCGAACAAACAACCTGTGACTGTTTTCCTTGCAGATGGTTAACTGAGCAAGTATACTATACCAAACCGAGGCTTTGGAAGAACTTGAAGCGCGAATACAAGTAATTACGTCATCCATATCACAAGTGTCCCTGGTGAAATCATTTGACGCGATTTCTGGGCGGCTCGAGATGCTGGTAGAGAAATCTGGTGCCCATATCGAATTGTAAAGAAATCCTCACACTAAACGCTTTCCTCTTATATCCATGTTTTTGTAAAGATCATAGTTAATACATTAATTATACGTATTTTAAAATGAGTTACATTTCAATCACCCTATATATATATATATATATGTGTGTGTGTGTGTGTGTGTGTGTGTGTGTGTGTGTGTGTGTGTGTGTGTGTGTGTGTGTGTGTGTGTGTTTTTATTTAAATACATATACTTTTATGTGTGTGTTTATATATATATATATATTTAAATACATATACTTATGCATATATGTATGTACATATATATGTGTGTGTATGTGTGCTTATTGAAATGTAATGCAATGCACTATGTTTATTAGCCATATGTATTCATGCATATATCGATATTGCATATGCCCTCTACGAGGCAGTAGCAATAAAGATGCAGGGTGATACTGAAATTTCTTGAAATTTGACGTGATATGTAGCTCATTTCCATCATTAACCTTCATTTGCATCGCTACGTTATGCAAGACCTGGTCTTAATGGAGAAAAATAATCTGAACCTTTTTCTTTGTAATTTCACAATGAATTTAAACTTTAAACATAATTCAGAAATAAATAGGACAAGCAATATATGTGTCTACTGCAAGTTTCAAGATTAGTTGTTCTGCCAATGCTTAGAATTAAAAGTCTGCCTGACAACGTAACAATTATCATGAGAAAGTTGGATGCAATTCTTTACCAAAATGTTTGATAATGCTGAATATTTAAATAGACGAGTCTATTTGTCAAATCATTGATCACTTCTCTAGAGTAGGCGTAGATATGCGTTTTTTTTGTTGTTTTTTTTTCAGACACGGACGAATAAACACGTCCAAAACTGCCGCAGTCAAAAAGGTTTTCTTGCATCTGGTTGATACTGCCGTATGGAATGCTCAAATCCGGTATAACAAAATCGTCTGAAAATGAAAAGTTTTTTTTTCAAAAATAATTGGCAGAGAGGGGTTTACTATTGCTCTGTTCATAGAAACAAATGTTTAAACACACACAGACATACACACACATACACACACATATATATATATATATATATATATATATATATATATATATATATATATATATATATATATATATATATATATATATATATATATATGAGTGTGTGTGTGTTTATTTTAAACCATTTTTATGTTTATACGTTCTTTTTATAGATACAATTATTTAAGTAAATGCTCTGTTTATAATAAACAATATTAACATTTCCCGGCATGAATATATATATATATATATATATATATATATATATATATATATATATGTTTGTGTGATGAATGATTTAGAAGGAATACTTTAATATGATATGATAAAAACATATAGGTATATTTTGCCAATATTTCAGTCTTATAAGATGCAGTTTTTTATTGGTTAATCAGGCTTCACGTCCAGTTGACTTGTTAAACAACGCCAGCATAATATATGGCATCCTCTATTCAATAACGGAGGCACGATGTATCCTCAATAAATTACCAGGAGCCAAGCTTAACTGAAAAAAACCCAACTAAATATTACTTTATGTATGTAAGGGTATCATAATTGCAGTTTCTATATGAAGGATTCTGGTAATAATGTGCATCTGAACATTTGTTTTTTTTATATGCCTAGTAGACATTATATTTTGTGGTTATCCGCTTGTTGATAAGATTCTGATCCATATTTGATCTCTATTCCATCCGTATTAATACTCTGATACAGAAACATTATACAATCTCTAATGTTTTTTTTGTTGCCAAATTGTTTATGTAATCCTGCTTTAGGACAGTGATAATCTTGATATTCCTGGTGCCTGAATTATCTGTAAAACCCCATGAATACTTGGAAAATATTTTCTATTTGTTTCCTACATAGTTTTGTATTCAGAGTTGTTCTAAACTAGCTGTGAAGGAAGTCTATCAGAGAACTGGATGTTAAAAGAGAAGGATTCATAACATTGCCAGCTAAAAGGTGTTTCACAATTTTGAAATGAAAATGATCGGACAAAAAACCAAAGACTAAAAAGTAATAGAAATTATATTTATTGACAGGTAAATGGATAACAGTTTAGGACCTGCAACAATTTAGTCTAATATATCAGCAAAAATCTCATGATGAGCCCTAGAATACATGCTCCAGATGTCCGCCTTTCAGTTAAAGACACTGTTGAATTAGAAGTTGTTGATAACGTGTGCAAATTTCTCCTGGGTAACCCCTTGCATAATATCAATGGTGGCTGCCTTCAATGCAATAATAATTCGAGGGTTGCCCTGGTATATGTCCTTGGGGATCCCACAGATGAAGAAATCTGGTGTGTGTGGGGGGGAGTTTCTGGTAAGGCGAGTGAAGTGCCCACTCAATCCAGTTTTGCGGCTGATGAAACGCTCCCTAGACTTTTCAAGGAACCACTATATGATAACATTAGCTGTGTGAGGACGAGCACCATCATCCCGGAACCACTTTTCCTCCTCATCAAGGTCCTCACACTCTTCGAGTTCTTCGCAACTGAGAGGCCGCTATTTTGTTTCAACAATTGTGAAAAACCCTGTATATAAGTCCGAAAGTGAACACAAAATACGTAATTTTCATTTGACTTGTCAAATAATTTCTCTGAGCTGATAACCATTATACCAATCGCGTTTTGGATAATTAATTAAATAAAGAAATGATAAAGATAAGCTTAACAGTTCCATTATTATGAAACATTCAGAATTCATTAACCGAACAGCCAGTGCTAATGTCGGTTGAAATTTATTAAGTATTTCTCCTAGAATTGTATTGCAGAACAATAGCTTTCTCAAATCAGTGAATGTTACCGATTTCTTCTATTACTTATGGATTCCTAATATTTTGTTTAAGATGGCGTTTAAAGTCAACAACATGGTTATTATTATTTTCCTTTCGAATCATATATACTATCAATGTGTGCTGTTGATATTGTTAAAAATCTTCAAGTAATGTGATTTCCATTATTTGTTTAATCTATCTATTAGTAATTCCGTACAACTTGATGAGATCCAACGAATTATAGTCCGCTTAAAAACCGACAGTGATTATCTGCTTGAACACAGTTATCACTTACCTGAGCTGATAGATTAGATATTTTCAATGGATAGCAAGTTATGTAAGGTATGCATATGAAATTTTAGAATGGAAATGACATACGAATTCTTACATTAAATATATATGTTAGTGTGATGAATGATTTTGAAGGAATATAGAAACATAAGTGACAATGTATGCTTTAATATGACACTAGACAAAACGTACGGAAAAGTGATGTATTTCTATATAATTCGTTGATATTTATTACACCCTACATCTGGTGTAACTATTTAAATCAATGTATTTATCAATTAGAAAATATCAAAGTGTTGTGACCAAGTAAATTATGAAGTAATAACAAAAACCAGGTTTACAGATATATCGTATATTAAATAGTAAGTACTCCAGAATTGTATTACACGAATAGTGAGTGAGTATCATATGAACTCGAACTCAATCTATTCATAGTTCATTGTTCCCCGAACCTCCTCTCTTATGAAACTTGTTGTAGTTGGAAGAGTCTAATATAAACTCTTAGAAGGAAAACACAACACAAAGGCTAGCAAAAAAAAAACAAAAAAAACAACCAGGCACTGTTTGAATTTTCAAAAGAGTCGGTAAACACCTGTACATTAATGGGTTCATACATACTCTATTTTCAACGCCATTTGCAAAATCTAACCAACATTACTCATTTTCATTTGATGCCCATTATAATGTGACCGGAGAATTTACAGCAGCTACTAGTGTGTGTGTTCCTCTGCACTTGTACACACACACACACACATATATATATATATATATATATGAACAATAGAAAACATATATATCATCGATGTCTGGAATGACCTTTGAAGCAATTTATATATTGTCAGTAATCTCACTGTATAAATTATTTTGTTTGTAGACAGTTCAAATATAGTGGTTTGTCTCATTTTCTAAGTTTACATTAGAGAAAAATCTATTGTCGTGTGTATTTCTGGATGGCTTTGTGTTTCTGATCTCAATGGCGAGCGAGAAGGTTTTCCAAGACATGTGTCAGTATTCTTTGGCGCAGAGCCTCTTCTAATTTTCCTCGAACGCTCGCCGAGCATTCATCTAGCGGGGGGTCAGCCAGACAAGACAATGACTTGTTTTTCAGCGGTGAAATCACCCTTCTACTTAGCAAGGCTCTATGCCAAAATAACCAATTGTTGGCACTAACAATTTGAACAATGATTTGATTTTCAACGTTGTCGATTCGTGCCGCGCAACGACATTTGAGTTTTCCGACGATTACATACAATGCGAAATATGATGCGGCATTAATAATACTTAGTTGAAGATCCGACGTCTTCAAATACAAATACAGGGGTTCGAATCATTTCACAAGCAAATACATTTAAGATTAAGTTAAACCTATATTATGATTAAATATAAATTTCCATAATATTGTTTGAACTTAATTAGCTACTATATTTTCATAATATATATCTATATATATCTATATCTTTCTATCTATCTATATATATATATAAATACGCCTTTAATTTTTGAAATATCGAATGTAAAATTAATGTTAATTTCAATATTATCCCATCTATAATCTCTTTACACTATATTAATTACGATTTATAAACATTCCCCTAATCTAAGAACTCCCAACTTTCTTTCCATTAATTCCTTACATCCTTCGATGTATTTTAAAGTTGTTTTAAATCCCTATTTATTCCTCTTTTAATTTTAAATTAATATTTCATTCTTAATATAACCCCAAATTAATATCAGAAGGTTAATAATCGGTTTTAATTTTATAAAACGTCTCCCTTTAAGACAAATATGTCCCACCCTCCCCAGGTTCCTAACTCGTGCCTTTCGTCTGACTGAAACGTTCAAATGGATAAATTCGGTGTTAGTTTTTCGAGTTATTTTTAATGTTTTCCATTTTAGCTTTCACAGTTAAATTTTTATATCTGACCCGAACTCAGTCCACAACGGATTTATAAAATAGACAACCAATATCTTCGTCTACTGAAATAGGCTATTCCTAGTATCAGGTGATTTCTTTTTATTTTATTGTTCATTAACTATACTGCTCTATAATAATAAATATATTAGCTCTTTTTTAATCAATTGTAATATTTTTTATTACTAGAACCAACTAGCCTTATATACCAACGGATTTATTATCTTTACCAAATATATACATATATAACAATATATATATACAACGTGATGGTGTCTCCATGGGTTCAGTATTGGGGCCGACATTTAGCAATTTCTACATGTCGAACCTCGAAAATAAGTTATTTATAGATTTTAAAAAAACATCAATCTACCTAAGATACGTTGATGATATTCTTATGTTAGTTAAAAATACAGATGAAATAATTCAACTTCAAAAACGGTTCCAAAATAATTCTGCCTTTAAATTCACATATGAACTCAATACTACTAATAAAATCCCCTTCCTTGACATATTGATAAACACAAATAATAACAAATTTACTGTTTCGCCATACAAAAACCTACAAGCATAAATTCATGTACACTTAACTACAAGAGCGAATGCCCATATTACTACAAAATAGCAATTATAAAGAATCTAATACATCGTGCAGAAACTAATTCATCCACAAAAACAGATTTTTACAGTGAACTAAAGAATATAAAACAGACACTTATTAATAATAGCTTTCCAAACTATATAGTTGATGAACAAATAAGATGCTTTCTTAAAATCTCAATAATAAGCAAATTGTGCATAATACTGCTTCTACTGATCTCAAATATATTAATCTCCTATATCGTAATCAAATGCATACTAATTATAAACAAGATGAAAACATACTAAAAAAATTTAGTAATTTCTAATATATCAACTACAGATCCTAGCAAAAAAATTAAATTATTCATATACTACACTAAATCTAGTATATCCAACTTAATACTTCGCAATGATTCTTCTCCCCATTTAGGCGATTTGCAAAAAACCAACATAGTTTATAAATTCAAATGCCCTTTGGGAGAGTGTATCTCCAACGAATTAAATAATATTTATGTTGGTCACACCACAAACTCCTTTCACGACGCTTGACACTAGATTTTAATGAAAACTCTAACATTTTTAGGGCATTTAAAAACAACATGCCTGCCCGCACACACAATTCCGTAAAATACTTGTCGAAAACACAACTATACTTCGACATGAAAACAATAGACAAAAACTAAAAATACTTGAAGCATTATACATCAAACAGTTAAAAAACCAACTAAACAAAATCAATTATGGCATCTCTACAAATATTCTTAAATGTCTATAATTGGTAACAGAAGCCATTGGTTTATACCAACGGCTTTCCTTACTTCATTCTACAATTCACTCTCGTGTAGTCATGTGTGACGTCATGAGATGCTGTGCGATTTTCGCTTCTAGCGTCTTATATGCGCGTGTTTATCGTTGCTTAGTGATCAACTATGTAAACAATGACAGACTATCATCACTGTCGTGTCCGTATATTGTTTAATATGTTTTGTGATTTACATCTTTGATAATGGCTTAAGTAAGCCGAAAGCTTAGATTATATTAAAAAAATATGGATCAATATTGTGAATTTCTTTCTTCGTTTAATGATAATGTTATCAAACTTATCAGATGTTACGAACAAATTTTACATAAAATAAATAGACAACACTTGTCTATATTATTTAATGAAACGTGTGTATATATATATATATATATATATATATATATATATATATATATATATATATAGAAAGAAAGAACAGTAAGATATATAATCCGGTGTTCTTATAGATATTTTATTTTTACAAAATAGTGCTCAATGTAAATTTACAGAGCATAAACATTATAAGTCAATTAATTTATAATATATATATATATATATATATATATATATATATATATATA
The DNA here is from genome assembly GCA_903632075.3 of Acanthosepion pharaonis. Classification (NCBI taxonomy): domain Eukaryota; kingdom Metazoa; phylum Mollusca; class Cephalopoda; order Sepiida; family Sepiidae; genus Acanthosepion; species Acanthosepion pharaonis. The sequence goes on along the minus strand of CAHIKZ030000125.1, from coordinate 2,109,645 downwards.
TATATATATATATATATCAATCGTAGAAAGAGGGAGAGGAAAGAAAGAGATAGTATCGTTAAGAATCAGACAAAATGAGAGTAAAAAGAACAAGTATTAAACAGATGTTAATCTAACATGTTTCACATTATTAAATCTTCGTCAGTGATTATACTTCAGACAAAATATAGATCGGCTAGGAATCCGACAAAATGATAGGATAGGAAAAAAATGTTAGATTCAGATTTGTTACCTACTTGCTCTCTATCTTATAATTTTGTTGGATTCCTATCCCTGCTCGATCTATTTTTTTAAACACGAAACCATGATATCTGACGAAGCTTTATATATATATATATATATATATATATATATATATATATATATATATATATATATATATATATATATATATATATATATCAAGTAAGAACAGTAAGATATATAATCCGGTGTTGTTCTAGATATTTTTATTTTTACAAAATAGTGGTCAATGTAAATTTACAGAGTATTAATATTATAAATTGACTTAAAATAAGTTTTTTTCGCTACACAGTTCTAACCATATTTTAAAAATGCTAAAAGCATCGAATTTAATTTTGTAATTAAATTCAAGACAGTTCCATTTCATTCTCAAGCGAATTTTGGAGTAACGTATTTTAAAATTTACTGGGGTTTTAAAGGCACAGCAAAATCATAATTCCCGTTTCCAAGGACACACAGAGATCTATTCAACCAAACAGGGGGTGTTTCGGTGTTCATTATCGCTGTATTTTGATGTATCAGTTATTAGTTACGTTTTTATTATTATATTATTAATTTATTTTTTTTAAATTTATTGTTGTTTATTTTTTTCTATTTGTCTCATAAAGATTAAATTGTAGTTAAATAAAACGTATTCTAACCTAAACACACCCCCCAAAAAATCTTTAAGTATACAAATAGAAAAAAAATGCCGTCAGAATTTTTGCCGTTAACAATAATATTTTTAAAAATCCAGACGACATGCATTTAACGGATGTCAGAATTCATTGAAAAATATATCCCTATCCCTACCAAAACGTAATTAATAACTGATACATCAAAATAAAGCCATAATGAACACGCAGACACCCCTTGTCTGGTTGAATGGATTTCTCTGTATCCTTGCAAACGTGAATTATGATTTTTGCTGTGTCTTTAAAAACAGTAAATTCAAAAATAAGTTACTCCAAAATTTGCTTGAGGATGAAATGGAACTAATGTCTTTAATTTAATTGCAAATAAAATTCGAAATTTTGCTTTCATTTTTGAAACATGGTTAGAACTGAGTAGCGAAAGAAACATATTTTAAATCAATTAATTTATAATATATATATATATATATATATATATATATATATATATATATATATATATATATATATATATATATAATCATTATAGTAATTTATCCAGTCTAAAAAAATCCCGAACAGAATGCAGAAAATTTGATAGTAGCGGCGCTATATTGAGTCTAGGTAGTTGTGTCTTTGATACCGAGGCCTGTTGGTACAGTGGAATGACCCTTGTGTTCTATTGTAACGGACCGGGTTTGATTTTCGGTAGTGGGTGCGCACTGTTGATGTATCCCAAAATAGGACGAAATTCCCATCCAGAGCTTTTTGCATTCTGTTCAGGATTCTTCTAGACTCGAGTAATTAATATCATGATTAACTTAAACCCACAAAATATATATATATATATATATATATATATATATATATATATATATATATATATATATATATATATATATATATATATCAGGATGTTTATCATTTGTCAAGATTTTCCAAATGAGGTCGAAATGAGAATGAATATGCTTACCAATTGTGTGTTTTCATATGTGTGTATATATATATATATATATATATATATATATATATATATATATATATCAATTCAACAAGAATGTTCTCTTTTCTCTAACTTCTACTAGTTTCATGCAGGTAATATCTCCGGCAGTAGGATGCCTGCATGTCCTTTTTTACAGATTGATTTATGATTTCTCTATAATTTCTTATATACATTTAAATGCCTTAATTTTTCAAGAATGGTGCATGAACAAAACGCTATATATTTTGTCAGTACATGGTTGGTGGAAATTGGTTAGACGTAACGGTAATTTCGATGGTAATCGTTTCTTTTCTCGCAATTCTGGTTTGGGGAAATCTCTTCTGGTTTCTTGCTTTCTAGTCAAGTTTGATGTTCAAAAATTAATTTCAATGTCAATCGTTAGCTTCTGTCTTATTAATTACTGTTCTTTTGTTGTTCTCTCACCTTAAAAATTTGTTTTTATTTTATTATTTCACCCTCATTAACTCCCTGTATGTTAGCGCACTTTTTGCATTTCTTGTTGTGAGATGATTAAAGACAATATTTTGATATTTTCCTTATTTTGATGCTCTATTTTCTTCATCCGTTTGCATTTTGCATCTTGTTTCTCCTTTTTTTCTTTCGTATTTATTTTAACTCATGAAATATTTTTTTATGCTAAATTTAAAGCAACTGTTTTGTTTGTCACTTTTCCTTTTCTTCACAATATAATTTCACCAAACCTTCTTGTTCTATTCGAAGTTTTAAATTATATTTCTATTCTCTTCAGACATTGTATTAAATTCAAAACTTTTGTTTCTTATTCTACTTTCCGGTAAATATTGTTCAGCATTTGTGAACACAGCCTACCGATTTAACTTATTTAACTTATTTTCTTTTCGACAGATATAGAACAGTTATTTTTTTAAAATTCAAACAAGAGCCTTCTCTCATTACCTTCTATAACCGACAAATATTTTTTCTTCATCCAGCGTCTTTCTCTTTTCATTCATACCGTTATTTATTTCTTTTTTTGTATAACCTGATATAGTTTCCAATACTCTTATCTTTTTCAGCGCCACTGCAGTTCATGTTTATCATCATCCGCAATGTGCAAACACATATATTTAAATTGTTAAAATTTATTAAAAAGGAGCCAGTGCCTGATGGAATTTCCAGATTCTCATTGATGCTGGAGTGTTACCGGAGAAACAAACATATCGTTATAATCAGTTTTATCATCATCGTCGGGAAAATGATTTTTTTACAATATCAATAGATTTCTGGCAAGTAAGAAAATTCTTCAGTTGACATAAAATATACGTGACAGGAGTTGAACTCATAAATTTATATAGTATATATTAAAATAACTGGTATATTTACATTTAAAATTACTTTCTTGAATTCTTGCAGTACCAACAAAGAAATTAAATAAATGAACATTTAAGTATGTATGCACCTCACAAATGTAAATGATTTTACTAATAAAAATGTCTTAAAAATACATTGAAATTCTTCAAAATTTTCTTAAATTTCATGAATATCTATACTGTCTATGCTATATAAATGTATGGTTTGCCATTATTTTGCGTCGGGACAAAGATTTTGTGGCGTTTTAGAAGCAAAATTAGATGTTTTTGTGGCGTTTTAGAAGCGAAATTCAAAGACAGTATTTAATTATTTGTGCTTTCCACCACGAATTTTCTATCTTGCTGCACTCGCCACTTTTGGCGTAATTTACTAAATCACACCTCCCAGAACTTGAGATCTTTCTGAATGATAACATAGAATCTATATTATTTTCAAATCTATATTATTTTCAGAGGTTTCCAGGTAACTGAACTTCTTCCATTAATATAATTCCTATCGATGGAAATAAGTAGGAATATGAAGCTGCATTCTATTTACATTATTCAGACTATTATTTTTCATCTTTTTCGCAATATTTATTACAACTTTTCGGCCATTGGACGCTGTGGCCTTCTTCAGGTGTTTCGAATATCGAACTGAACCCTTTATTTCGCTCGCTGGGGTAGACTGTTCTAGTTCCACGTACCATGTCTAATGGAAGTAAATTATCAGTTATCTCCTGTTAATTCCCCTCTCCAAGTTATCCACCGCCTTAACCAGGTATTGAACTCACAGATCCGTTCACTGGATCTAACTAATCCCTTTATCCACTGTGCCATGTTTCCTTGAGGTCATCTCTGTATGAATTTCCGGGTATTGTAAAGCTAATCTCTTCAGCATTCATTTTTTACCAATGCTCATATTTGCTGTTATCATTCTTCTTTTTTTTTTTTTTTTACCAGAGCTCATATTTCAATTTTTCGTTGTTATTATCGCTTTCCTTTGGTACTCCTTATTATATTCTTCGCCTGCAAACTGAATTTTGGAGAGGTTAACGTTGTATCTTATTTCCTGTTACCAAGGAAATTCTCCAGTATATATTTTTATTTTACAACGCATATGATCGCATTTTTTTTTAAATGGATTATTTTTTTAGTTTGATCAAAGTTTTCTCTCTGAACTTAGAGAAGATCTTGCGAAATGCGCTATCGACTTTGGTAATTTCTCGGTAAATGCCATTTTTTTAAAAATTTTTGCTGTTTTCTCCGGAAAGTAACCCTTTGAGCCCTGACCACCGCTTTACCGGTGGTAGAGAAAAATAACTTAATGCCCAGCCACCGATTGAACGGTGGATAAAACCATGCGTCGTTTTTTGCTATTTGTTGTCTTTTGGTAGACTATGACCAAAAGAAGAATTCTAGCGATAAAGTGAAGGTATGCGATCATACTTTCTCCCAGCTAATAATTTTTGTAATCATACTTATTATGAAACCCAGGTTGTGTGTGTGTCTGTTTCGTTTATATATTGGATCTGATTTCCTACATTTTTCAACAGATTTCAACAAGACTTCACAGGACTACGTAAAATTACCTGGCGGCGGTTCTGATTGCGCCAAAGATTGGAAAAACACAATTGTTTTTGCACGAAATCAATTTGAAAACACGATGAAGAGGCATCGCTGTCAAGAATGAAATGGGGACAACTCATATCGAGTTATACTTATTATAAAACCCAGGTTGTTTGTGAGTGTGTGTCTGTGTTCGTTTATATATGGGATCAGATTTCCTACATTATTCAACCGATTTCAACAAAACTTCACTTTCTTTTGGCAGGTAGTGTTTCTTATTGTCTTTCACACTTTTTTCTTTATTTTTACATTCAGAATGATTTAAAAAATTCTATTTACAAGACAATTGTTTATAATAAAATTCTATTCAATCGGGAGACTCATAACGATTGTAAACAATGTTTTTCTTCGAGTTTGGGTTTCACCAATTCGTAAAAAAAAAAAATTAAGACACGCGTGTCCGTCAACCTTAAACAATAAACTTTGTCAATTTTATTTTTCAGTCTTTATGATGGTTGATACTTGATCTATCTCTTACTGTTACATCCCTGGGCAACGCCGTGCTCTACTGCTAGTTTTTTTACATCTCTCGTGAAAGATTGCATAAATATTATTTGTAAATTTTGATATAGGAACTCAGGCAAAAGATTTAAAATAGTTCAGAAGCGAAGGGCTGAAAGCTTTAAGGAGCCTCAAATAACAAAAATCACATCTTATTTTACCCGTTGAAATGTAACCTTTCTGAATAAGTGTATATGTCATAAATATCAATAGATATGAAAAAATTCCATTTTGAAATGTCAGCTTTACAAAAAGCGCTACGAACATTTGCTTGAATACAATATTATACATAATTATGTAGGGACGCATTTGCACATTTCACTTTTTCAGTAAAATATAACTTGATATTTTCACATTCCACAATATCACAAGTATACAGATAAGAAGGTGACCTTTAAGACCAGCAATATTTTAATGATCTCTGCAAAACTTTAATATAATTGTGATTCTACTTACCGGAGACGGTATGTGATTCTTGTTTTAATATACAAACATTCTAGTGATTATGTTTCTTATTCTAAAATTCTACTCTCTGCTTTTAGTTTGTTAAAATATGTCAAAGCTTGTAGTGGCAACACACAAATACATTATATATATATATATGTATATATATATATGAGTAATTCATCGAGTCTGATAGAAACCTCCACAGAATGCAGAAAGCACTGGACAGCCGTTTCGTCCTAAATTTGGGACTCATCAGCAGTGCGCATCCACTACCGAGAATTGAAACCCTGACAGTTTGGTTCTCAAGCGAACATCATACCAACTGTTCCAAGTGGGCCTCGGTGACGAAGAGATTGCAAACCAGACTCGACAAAGCGCCGCTCGCTCACATATTCCGTGGCGGAACTCGACTGAGATTCACTATTACCATAGGACTGTGCCCCCTGGAGCCACGACTACTCTCACCAAGCCGCTACCTACTGTAGCGTTAGAAGCCAGTTCAAGCGATGATAAAGACAAACAGTAATTATTGGGAGGATTTGATAATTATATGAGTAATTCATCGAGTCTGATAGAAACCTCCACAGAATGCAGAAAACACTGGACGGCCGTTTCGTCCTATATTTGGGACATATATATATATATATATATATATATATATATATATATATATATATATATATATATATATATATATAGTCAAACCTGGTGAGCCAGACGGGTAGGTTTGTCTGGCTCACTAGGTTTGACTAGGTCTGCTGTACAGTGTATTGAGCGCTTTTTAGTCAGTTGTTTACTCGTGTCGGGGTTTTTTCTTTGGGCCTTGAACCTGTATCTGTGCGATTTTTCGACAGACTTTCATGTTCCTGGTTTTTTTTTTTAAAACCTTTTTTCCTTCGAGATTGATTTGATCATTGGCAAATCAAAATTCGAAGGTTTTCTGAGACGAGTATAGTTACCTATATATATATATATATATATATATATATATATATATATATATATATATATATATGCGCAGTTCCATTAGAAGATGTAAATATCCACTACAAAATTGTACATTTTGTTTCAACGTTAAACTCAAATGTTTCTTCAGGTTTCTAACAATGATGGTACTAAACGATTTTATTCCAAATTGCATTTAATCAAAGATTACTTAATTTTCCGTTTTGGATAATTTTCTATAAATCGGTGAAATTATGTCTTGCCTTAAAACTTATGGTGAACTGAACATTCACTTAAGTGGATTGATGTGGAACGTATTGTAGATTCCGTTTTCCCTTATAAAAGAAATGAAAAAAATATATAGAATAGGTTGCAATTCTGTTAGTTTCGCACTATATCCACAAAGCACTCGAGTCATGTACTTACATAATCTCATCAGATTAAGAATTTTATATGGATAACATGCATGGCGCCAACCCCGTTCAGAAATATTTTAACTGCTTGCTGTATGTAACACTTTCTGAGATTATTGGTTAAACATAGCTTCTAGCGTTTGAAGTAATATACCGTATTCTTCATGTGCTAAGAAGCAACTTATAGCTACATATCATTTGGAACAACATATATTTGAGGATTTAATAGTTTACTGTGCACGCAAGTCGAACTCACCAACTCTACAATTTACAACATTTTAGGCCTATTACTAAATATGCTTGTTGTTATTATTAACTGAATTTTCAATATTTTATCACAATGTTATATATATATATATTCCCAACATAAAAATTCGTTCTTGTCACCAGGAGTCCACGTGGTGTTTCAATACCTGGCGTGTTTATATCCAACTCCCACTTGGTGCTTTTTCACTTTTGCATTCTAGATAGCGAACGGAGTGTATTATGTGGCTGCGGCTAAAGCTTGTAAAGATATACGGTAGGAAGATACTTACTTGTTATCATCAATACTCGGATAAATAATATGTATAGTATGATACTAATGGGATATATGGCATTAATTACATATGAATCGTATATGTAACTGTATATGCTTAGGATCGTGACTGCTTTTATCGCGTATCTGGGGTTCCTGAATGTTGGCAAGCATCGCTCCACAACTTAAAACGCAGGGTGATTTTTAAGGCACGTTTCAGGAAAAATGCGTTTTAGTATACGAGTAATGCGGTATATTTTAACGTGAAGCATGCTTTCTTAAACTGTCGATTGTCGAGAGAATCTTAAAGAGTTAACCGTATCTATTAAGAGAATCCACCTAACTTGAGGATATTCGAAACTGCAACAGCTAAAATGTATAGCACAGGTGACTCGAAGAGAAAATAAAAACAAAAGTTAAGAGGCTAACGTTGCAGAGTAATTCAAACAATCTATGAAGGGAACAACCTTTAATATTCTAAAAATTATAAAATTTATTGGATCGGGTAACTTATTTTTTTGAAAAACAATTTTAAGAGGATTTTATGAATTTCAACTGACCGAAAAACTACCGGCTCGAAAAATGAATGCGGAAATCTCCTCATATATATATATATATATATATATATATATATATATATATATATAGTCATCCGCAGAGAGACGGTTTCGCTGTATCACACCTCTTCAGAGTGGTTAGACAGCCGATTGCATAAAAGCCAGATCGAAACGCGACTGATTTGACATTATTAAGATATCCTAAATACATATATATATATATATATATATATATATATATATATATATATATATGGTTCTTTTGTGTACGTATATTTATGTATATGTATATATATGTATTTATACATATGTATATGCATGTTTTATTTGTATCTGTATATGTATTAATATGACTGCGTATATATGTGTATATATGTAAGTAATGTATGTGTGTGTTTATAGGTACATTTCACACACACCCACATTCACACACACAAACACACACAGACACATACACTATATATATATATATATATATATATATATATATATATATATATATATATATATATATCTTAGAATTTATTAAATTGATTAACAATGATAACTAAAATCAACCTTTGTTTGATCGTGATTTAATTTAGAAAAACTTGTTGCCTTAATAATAAACAGTTGTGATTCGTTATACATTAAGTTTGAATGGGCTCGGAATCCATTATAGTTATTTTGATAAATCTGTATATGTTTTTTTTTTTTAAGTATGTATGTATCTACTTGTGTTTATATTACGGTATACACTTACATACTTGGATTTGTGCATTTCTCTTTGAGTCATGGTTTATTTGTCTGGTTTATATATAGAAGTGTGGGGTGATATCCTTTTTTTATTGCTATGTGTACGTTTATATATATTTATATATAGGCATATGTACATATAAGCATATATCGGTATATATTTATATATTTATGTGTATGCAAGTATTTATCTATATATTTATATATATATATATATATACATGTCTGTGTATGTATTTGTGTGTACTCATGTATATTGGTATATATGTGGATATATGTACATATGTGTGCAAATGGTTTTTCATTTCTGTTTATATGCTGATTCTTATTTTCAGGTTTTATTTTCTTTCGGCGTAGAATTTAGCTGTTAGATTCTTTACATGTGTATTCATATATGTTGGATCAATTCATTTGTATGCATATGTGTAATTGTCTTTTTTCGTTGCTTTGTTCATAGCCGAATATTTCTTTCATCAACTAAACCCAATTTTTATCTATATATCTTTGTCCATGTATGTAAAATTTTGATAGTTGGATTGTACTCGCTTATTAATTCTTTTAGCCTTGAATCTTGGTGATCTGTATATACCTTTATTTATATGTCTGTGTTTGCTTGTATATGCCTTTATTTGTATGGATATATGTCTAATATTATTTTCGTTGTCCTGGATTTCTTTATTTTCTGTGTGGTCCGTGTTTTTGCATGTTTATATATCTAAATAACTTTACTTTTTTGTATATTATAACATGATTGTTTCAGTCTCCTCATTTGTAAATCTTCTTCCCTTTACCGCATCATCTGAATTGAAATCCCTTCAATTGTATCTAAGTTGTTACGATATTTGAAGCTCCTTATATTAGCCTTTGCACTGATTGATAATTTGGTTTTTCGATTAAAACAATAAATAAAATATATATATATATATTTTTATTTCTTTAATTCGATGCTTCTTCGATTAATTTCATAATGTTTTAAACTTAACTTAAAATTTAAAATCTGTAATAATTATTTCTTTAAATTTATAATAAAATTAAAATATAACCAGTTAGAATGATTTCTAATTTAGTCTAACATAAACATTAAGTCATTAATTAACTTTACCTGAGGTTTGTTTTCAAGTTTTTTGAATTATCATATTCTTGTAGTATGATTGGTCACTGTAGCTTACGTAATAATTTTTCTGCTATTGAGGGGAGATTTGTGGGTTTTGAATTTTTTAAAACAAGTTATACTGCAATCTAAACAAACATTTAACAAGACCCCAGAAGTTTTAAAACAAAATGGCTATTTTTGTAGTGATGTAATAACATGTTTATGTTATAATTTTGAATTATATATATATATATATATATATATATATATATATATATATATATATATATATATATATATATATATGTATCTGCGCGCGAGTGTATGTGTATTTCTCCTTCCTTAAAATGCACGGAGACAATTTTAACTTTAGGATTAGTTTCGGCAAACATTCCTTCCAATGAAAACGTCGTAAATCATAAAGTGAACAAAGCAAAGAGCAATTCACATAGTAAATTAAAAATATGTGAGGATGGAGAATTAAGGAACACAATTAAAATATAATTATCGGTTTAAGAATTTACGAATAAATATTAATTCCAAATGAGTATGAATTGAAAATTAGTATTACAATCGAACCTCTTAAAAACAAATGAAATGTTCCTTCTGTTTGCATAAATCATTTTGAGGACACTTAATGAGAGACGCTTCAAGGAGACGTAAATTTTGAATGTAATGATCTTTGTGCAACACTGTGAAAAAATTGTTTACACATTTATTCGTAACGACGAGGTTGTTAAGCAAGTGCTGGTCAATGGTCGAAACATGTGTAGACTCGTTTAATCTCAAAGAGCGATTCAACCACCCAGTCATAATAGCAGTAATGTGATGAATAATTCGAATTTCTAGTCACTCGTCCTACGAGATTCTGATACAAAAACGAGAGTTCCAAATTACGGACAAACGTCTTGAATTATCGCAACAAAATGGCTGAAAATACGTAACGAAGAATTGGTATGGAAATAAAGGTAAAGTGAAACACGAAAACTTCAAATCTCGTTTTATCATTCGAAAGCAGGCGTTACATATTAATATGAACAACGGTTTCATTCAATCAATCTATCTATCTATCTATCTATGTATGTAAGCATAATATTACAAAATACTAGCAATTTTTTTCGAAAAAGTAAAGCCTCCTTTACTGCTATGCGATGCTAGATTTTTTTTATGTCCTGCATATTTTCTGCTTAGAAGAAGACTGGGTTCAACGGAAACATGATTCCACAGAAGGATGCCGAGAATTCCATTGACACACCAACCAAGAAGGGTTAAGAAAAATGAGAAGAAAATGGACAGTTAAACATAGAATCAGAAAATAGCAGCTGTAAAATTTGGAACACAATGCGGAAGGTGTTTTAGAATGTGCTGGGAAATACAGAAGATAACATGGGCAGAGAGAGCCAGCCACTTGCCTGTTGAACGTGTGTGAACAGAGAGAACATTTATGAATCTGAGGGAGGGGGTGATAAATAGAGAAAAATATAAGAGGCGAAAGTTATGGCAGGTGACGGAGAGACACGACAACCTAAGTTTTGAACAGGAACGACACATAGAGGGTCTACACACACACAGACTCACACACACACACAAGTATGTAAGCACAAATTCACATGTACACACTCACAGACGCGCGCATATGTGTGAGCTTACACACAGACACACATATATATACATATGTGCATATAGATAAAAAATGAACAATAAAGTCAACACTTAGAGGCGACAGGCTGTTTCATGCTAGACGAAATCGTCAGGCTTGACGATTGCGTCTAGTATGAAACAGCCTGTCTCCCCTTAGTGTTGACTTCAATGTTCCCTTTTATATCTACACTCGCTCTATCTCTGATATTGAGAACTTTATCCCATAAATATAGCACACATTAAGACTATATATATATATATATATGTGTGTGTGTATATATATATATATATATATATATATATATATATATATATATATATGTGTGTGTGAATGTATGTATGTATGTAGAATATCTATGTATATAAATATAAACACAAATATGTATATATATACGCAGTTCCTGTATATATATTATTTATGTATCATATATGGACGATAATTATTGGTGAGCACCCAATATCACTGATAGTGCTAACATACTTATTTTCGTTGATATGTGTTTGCGACCTTGGCTTTTACGCCCATTGCAGTCTTTAGATCGCCCTGGGTCACAAATTCAAAAATACTTTTACAAACTTTAGGCATAGTTTTCTGTCACCAAAACTAGGAGGCTTTTGAGGTATTATGTTTAAAGTTTACGCGTGATGGCATTGTGTAGCCTTCTAGACTAAATTATATTTATCATGTTTGTGAATCTGTGGCTAGTCTGTCTCCAATGTTTAACGTTTTTGATAGTGAGTTATCTGAGAAGTGTTTCGTTTAAGGATGGCATGATATTCCTATCGTGTGCAGGTAGATATGATTTTTACATACTGCCGCGCGAATGGTAATAGACGTGTGGCTGCAGGATTGTATCAGATTGCAGTCCCAGAGGGAAGACAGCCGAGTTATCCAACATTTGCTGTTGTTTACATTTGCGTTGCTGAGAGAGGAACCGTGGAACCAAGAACAAAGAATCGAGGAAAACAGAGATCCACATGTACATCTGAATTGCCACGAAGAATACATTTATGATCTAGGTATCAGCACACGTCATTTGCCCCAGCATGTCGTGCATTTGATAGAAGCGCATGGAGATTAATTCAAGTGATATCCCTTTCTCTGTATTTTTTTTTTAACTTGTGCAGGGTCAATTGCCTTCGGAACACTCACTACAGGATTACTTTTGCTGATAATTTATTGCATAAAATAGCGATCCAATATTTATCTCTACATGTTTGTTTCCGGAGGATGCCACATAAAAAGAGATAGAAAAACAAATTTACATAACCAGCATTTGTGGCTAGGTCGGAATCCCATAAGTAAAATACAGGCTACAAACCGACATCAGTTTACGATCAATGTATGGGTTAAGGGGTCTGTCTGTGTAGGTCTATATATTCTCCGAGCCCAGCTTAGAGAAGCTGTCTACAAGGATTATATTTCGCACACATTTCCAGACCTGATAGAGTATGTACATCTGTTAATACGAAAACGTTTGTGGGATATGCATGATAGGGAAACAGTACATTTTGTCACATTGTCCACGACTCACTGGCTGATATTTACCATGAAAGACGGATAGGTAGATGAAGACAGGTTCTACGTCCACGCAGTTTCAATATTTAAACTTTTATCTGTGGGGCTGCAAAAAAACAATTTAGGGTCCTGCGAAATCATTCGATACCGTTTGGAAGTATTTGAATGTATCTACCTGTCAATAATCCAAGGTGTGTATGCGTGTATAGGAGCAATAAATGCACATCTTAAACATTCGTTATGTGTTGCTGTGTGAAGGTAAAACGATGGCCTTTTGCACATATGTTTATATTGACTTTTCCTTGTTTTGGTGTCAGGAACCCGCTCCCAATGCTTGAAAAATGTTTTGATATACTTGTGTACATGTATCCTCCAGGTGTGTGTGTGATTGTATATATATATATACGCACATCGCATATACATCGCACCATATATATATATATATATATATATATATATATGTGTGTGTGTGTGTGTGTGTGTGTGGATGTATGTATATGTATATATATATATGTATGTATATATAAACAGTATATATATGTACATATATATATGTATATATATATATAAATATATATATATATATATATATATATATATATATATATATATATATGTGTGTGTGTGTGTGTGATGTTTGTGTGTATGTATGTATGTATATATGTATATATATATATATGTACGTATATATAAATAGTATATATATATATATATATATATATATATATATATATATATATATACGTATATCTATGTATATTTTTTTTTTTTTAGAATTTAGCATTTTCAAGCATTATATTTAACTGTTAAAATAATAAATAGTTTGTTGTATGTATGTTTTATAAAATGTTTTCATTTTTCAAAATACAGTCAACATATTATGTCCATGTTTTAAGTTAATTATTTACATTATTCGGACTATTGTCCTCATCTTTGTCAAAATGAGGACAATAGTCCGAATATTGTAAATAATGTACATAATACCTCATCTCAGATATATAGACAGATAAGTTAATATTATTAAGTGTTTGATTTTTTTTTTGTTTTTAATAAGGCTTCCATTATTTTGAGCCTTTTTTTGCATGTAGATGATACTATTATATTAATGTTGCCAACAAGTATGTTACAAATAGTATCCTGTAGGTCCCCATGAATATTTAAATGAGATCTAATTTAGCAAAGGCCAGAAATAGGTAGAGTCGGTGAAACATGACACGCAAGCCCTCTTAAATATTCGTATTTGACATTCAGGTGCGAATGCCAAGCAGTACAGCATGATGTTTTCAAATTTCTAGTGGAGACAATTGCGTCCTGAAGCTTTTTTTTTTCTCACAGACAGTACCCAATTAAACTTACTACACTGTGCAATTGAAAAATTCAAAAATAAAAATGCCCATGCGCAAAATTAATAAAATATAATGTTACGAAAATTTACCCATCGCACACTATGTACATACGTATATAGACACATGCAATATTTTTGTAAAATAATGATATAAATACTAAAGAACTTTGGATCATTAATCTAACTGTTTCTTTCCTATTACAACAACATGCACACACATAAATACACACACACATACACACACACACACACACACACACACATATATATATATATATATATATATATATATATATATATATATATATATATATGAATAAAAATTGGACGAAACGCGTCAGAAATTACTAGTTTTTCTATTGTCATTTTATTCATAAATACTGTTTTCTATACTGGTTAAATCGGAGAAATTTTTACGCATACATACACACAGACACACACACACCCATATATATATATATTTATATATATATATATATATATATATATTAAAAGAGAGAGCGAGAGAGAGGGGGTAATTTTGTTTTCTATGTCTTATTTATAATTATTGCGTTAATTAATGCCAGAAATTATTTTACATTGTAAGTATACTTAGAAATACTAATGATTTACCTACTACTTAACCTTAGACTTGGAATAGAAGAGGTGCTGAACAGGTAACACGTTGCTTAATTTCAGTAAACTTACAGGACCCGGTGTTTCAAGATTATATGTCCGTAAACCGGACAGAGAAAAAGATCGATAGATAGATAGATAGATAGATAGATAGATAGATAGATAGAGAGTGAGAGAGATACGAACTTGTATGTGCGTCTCCATTTATTAACGGAACACGAAAAATGAGAAACTTCTTTTCGATCTTATACTTGACTTGAACATTTTTCTTGAGCTGATATCCTTTGCCGATATTAACTTACGCAGCTAAAATTCCGTAAGAAACTTTATCTTTTTTTCTTAAAATTATATAACTAACATCGAAATCGCAACAGAAAAACTCTTTATGTATGTATGTATGTATCTATATATATATATATATATATATATATATATATATATATATATATATATATATATATATATATATATATATATATATATATATATACAAAGTCTTATAATTGCATAAGCTAGAAATGAAATAGGTATATAAAAAAAATTGAACTGCATATATTACTTATTGCCTACTAAATTAGTTCACGTTCGGTAAACGTTCTCCCAATGTCATAAGAAAACCACAGAGGTGCCACAACTAAAAAAAAAAAAGTTATATAAAAACGGAGGGTCTAAGATACATATAAGCAAACTTCATCTTGATTTTCCATCGACACAATGGTTTCTCTCTAACTTGATGAAAATTTATATTGGATTCTGACATTGTGTTCAGCATATTTTTTCTTATCTTTTTTTTTTATTACATTCGATTTTTGCAAACAACGTAAAAAGCGGATATAATACAAGGTGAAAGGTGTACAACAAAGAGAATGTGTTTGGATAAATAACATTGCTTTGGCCAAAACCAGCGACCGGCATGCCTTTATTTATTAAGGCTTGTGAAGATTATATCAGTGCCTATACAAAGCACGTCGGAAGACGGATCGATCTTTAATCCTAATATTGAACATTTAGAATGGGCCTAGCTGCCATTAAAGTCCGCAGAGGGACAACATTCCATTAGTCTCTGCATCTTTATGTGTACAAAATCTACATGAAAAATAAATTGATCTTTTTTCTTGTATAATTATCTTTCTTATCCTCAGGCATATATTTCTTCGTATGGTTTGTTCATGTATTGAAGAAATTTGTACTCTTGGATGTCTTTTCATGTCGAGAATTTTGTATGATAGCAAGCAAAGTGCTGAAAAGGGATACTCGCTAATATATGGAGTAGATTAAAGAAACTGTATTGAAGATGAGAGTCTTTGTTGGCGGTGTTCAATTATGCTATACTAGATCGAGTGAATTGTATATGGTTATACTTCAACACACCTCGTCGGCAAAACATTTAGATATTGAAGTTTCTTATGTTAGAATCTATGAAGATCAAATGCTGGATCGAATTCTGAAAGTGACCTTTCGAATAACATACTTTATTCAAGGAATTTTCATGTCGATTAAAAGGAAAAATATCATTTCGAATCATGTGAGGAAATCTCACTCAATCTAGAGTGCGCGCGCACACACACACACGCACGCGCACATATACACATCTCTCTCTCTCTCTCTCTCTCTCTCTCTCCCTCTTCTCTCTCCTTGGTTCTTCCTCTGTATGTGACATATCCCTTCAGAAAGCGGTATATTTTAGCTCTCCATTCCTTCCTCTCCATTAAATATATGATGGCTTAAGACTTTATTGATCACAGAAAGATGTATACAACATGGTTCCAACAAGTACTGATAATAATAAAAGTTCATAATAACAACAACAACTACAACAATATTAATAATGTATCAGGTTGCACGATATTGGCCACCACTAAGTATAAAACACGTCATGACAGAGTGGGCCAATATCTGCACTGGCAATTTTGCAACATCTACGGGAAGGAAACTGTAAGAAACTGGTATAAACACCACCCAGACCCGGTTATGGAGATAGGACCTGTTACAATTCTATGGGACTACACAATACACACTGAGAGAACAATCAAAGTCAACCGCCCAGACATTGTTATTAAAGACCACAAATGATATGGCAGTCCCCGCAGACTGCAATGTATCTTTGAAGATATTCAAAAAGCTGTCAAAATACAAAGACCTTGAAATAGAAATCTCAAAAATGTGGCACATGGAAACATCAACAATTCCTGTTGTAGTTGGAGCCATAGGATTGGTTGGAAAAGTTTCCAGTAGACTAATTGAAGGGATTCCTGGAAGCCCATGCCTGAAAGCGATACAAAAATTGTTCTCACAAGTACAGCCCACACTTTACGAAGGGCTTTATATATGTAAAATTTTAATATATTTTTTAAATTTTTGTCAGTGGAAAGTGGTATGATGCCATTTCTAACCTTATGTCTCTGCGCAGGACCCGAAAAGAAATGTGTACACGCCATTAATAAAAAACAAATAATAATAATAATAATAATAATAATAATAATAATAATAATAATAGTAGTAGTAGTAGTACGTCCCCGTCCATCTATAGTTCATTAATTAGTTCGCATGGCCGTTACACTCTGACAATAGCTCCTAAATAATAGCCTATTCCGTTTTGATCACGTGGAAATATGTGAAAATGCAATGCTTAGTTTCGGTGAGAAAACGAAAGGTAGACAGGTTAATTAATGTATTTAATGTCTCCTGCCAATACTTCATAGAGTAGTTGACAATTCCATTTTCATTGCGTGGGATAAAAGACAGATCAGTGTCGCAACTAGATTTCACTGAGAAAAATGAAAGAAACAATGAATGAAAAAAGAAATAAAAAAAGAAAAGAAAGGAAGACTTTAATGACTGTTTCAGTGAAATGGAAAATGTTGTCAGTTTGAAATATTTTCATTTGTTCCCACTTCATAAAATAACGACCAACATTCACATTTATGATTGTTATTGTAATATTTTGTTAATGGTTTAAGCTCAGATATTAAAGATATGACAAGGTAATTTCTACGGATATTTTATTGTCACAGAAGTTGCCATGAGCTTCTACAATCATTACCTGAAATTATAAAGATTTATCAGCAAATTAAAATAAGAAAACCATAAAATTTCCATGCGTTTTTCTGATACTACTACCACTATAACTACTACTTATACTATTACTAATAATAATACAAACTTGCGTGTCTTAGAGAACACACTTATCACAATAAACTACACCTAATAACAGAGACGACACCACATGAGTACTTCAACAGCACCAACATACAAAATGACGAGCGCATGTGACAAAAAAAGAAAATAATGACATATTCAAGACGATGACATTACAAATTAATTCAAGCAAAAGCTTAGGATAGGGGCTTCCATAAATAATGGAAAAAGCGATATCATGAGTGAACATGAGGAACCATTTTCTGAAAGAATTTTTAAACGGATATTCACAAAGGACATTAAGGCTTTTATGGGATTTGGTAGGGTTAAAGTTTGCCCGCAGATCGATTTAATTAGGATACCTGGAGTTGTGCCAGTAATCACACGTGTGCTTCGGATGACTGTTAAGTATCGTTACCACTGCTAGATCGTGAAGAGTGAAAATATACTAAATGTATGATGTAAATATGAAGGCATTCTCTCTTTTAAGGCCAACTTGTATAATGACTATATCTTCCATGGAGTTTAGAAACTGACTAAACTTTCTTGAATGCTATTAGGATTTTTCTAAGATTACTTTTTAATACACGATTGTCTGCTTTTTACTTTGGCATGCGGTCAAGCAAAGATTTCACTTTTGGGAAAATATCATTTTAGCCTTGAAGGAACAAGGTGAAGCAAAACCACATCCATTATATAATTCGTTTTCTCATGAAGATTGCTTGCCAGAAGTAAATGTTTCAATGCGAAATTGCTGAATTTTATTCTCGGGGTATCTACACCAAACAATGAACATGGGAATTCAATTTGAAATGCTGCCTATAAATCTATTCCCACTCTATAAATATGCAAAATATAATTCATAGAAAAAAAAATTAAAATAGTTTTTAAAAGAATAAGAGGAAAAAATTAAATTTCTTAAAAAAAAAAACGAATGCTAAAACAATTGCAAGAATTACGCTGCCTGTCATAATACAACGAATGATTCATTTTTCAAAAACAACTGACAATCATACTCAATGAAATACCATTTCTAAATATCGACGTATACAAAAGAAAACAGGAAAAAAACAACGTAAAAACTAAAAGAAGCAGCGTAATCGTCAGCGACAATAAGAAACGAAAATTATATAAGCTAAAACACTGAAAAAGAAAATAAACTCGGGAATACATAGGTAAATCGTATGGGAGATACCAACATCAGCAGTATACGGAATTAATCTCGATTTAGAAAAATGAAAAAATAAATCTCACAAAACCTCAATCGCGATTGCCTTATAAACTGTCAGGCTACACTGAAGAATTTTTCCATCTAACAGACAAGAATAAAATTAAGAGCTATCTCAACATAGAGACATATAAATAGCAGAAAGTGAATTCGAAAAATAAACGTAAATATAAGAAAAAAATAACACAATATTTAACTGAATTGTCATATACGAGATAACATAAAAAAAGAAACTGAAAGAGGTTGTCGAAAACACTTACGCCGAAATCGACATATATATATATATATATATATATATATATATATATATATATATATATATATATATATATATATACATACATACATATACATATACATACATATATATATATATATATATATATATATATATATATATATATATATATATATATATATATATATATATATATATATATTTCTTATATAGAAAATGCAACAAATAATGCTGAAAATTTTCTTCATATTATACGGATTCAAAAAGAAACCGTCTTCAAAATTAAACTTCCAACAACAAATAATTCATCAAATAAAAATGATTTCAGGAATGTTGGCTAACATTGTAGCAACAAAAAATTATCATTATTTTAAGATCCCTAAGAAGTTTTCAGTCCTGTATGTTACCTAAAAAAAAAGAACAACATTAAAATATTTTAAATTCTTTCACTATTCCTGTTATTTATTTACACTGTTTAATGGCTTACACAATCCAAAATGTTAAAGAAAGTATATATGGTTATACTGAAAATGGTTTTATTATAATCCTCCCAAAGACCAGAATTAATAATTTCGAATATATTGAACAAATAAAATGCATCAGAAAAAATTGTAACAGTTAATGATATAATCAAACTAAGAGAGAGAGAGAGATGACTATGAAATCAATAGGTGGAAGGAACCAAATGTAAACAATGCAACCAAAATGTCGACGAAAAAACACACAATTCAAAGAAGGGAATATGAGATATTAATATAACATAAAATTACGCAACCCAATCGATGTCCCATTGGAACCTTTGTGATCATGTTTATTTCCTAGGAAAAGATTTTTAATAAAAAGTAAGTAATAAACTATACACAAATCAAAATGCTTTGAAAATGCTACGATCATCGTGAACCATACAATTAATCTCCGGGAGATTTCTGCTCATCTGCCGTTCTTGTCAAAGAAATACTGAAAAAAAAAAAAAAAAAAAACAAAAAAAAAAAAAGAATACGCAATTCAGGGGAAAAATGAATATACAACAATTCGAAATGGAGTAAAATAAGTCAAAATCGAATTTCACTAACGATACATTTAATAATTAAAAATGAAGTCGTTAGCGACTTAACGAGAATGATGTTTGGCTTCGATACTGTAGTTGTTATTTTCAAATACAATTCTTTATCCGATGATGCCACTTCATACGCAAAGCAAGTCAGAAGTTGCAGAATGGAATCTTCGAAAACAAACCAAATAAATATGAATGATACAACATGTCTAAGATACTTACGACAGCTTAGATTCCGTATACCAGGAATAGGTTTGCCACGAACTTTCTATATTTCCGAATGCCATCATGAGCACTAATTCTGCATTTTTCACGGATATACTTAGACAAATAATAAAAACCTTTACTCTTTACAAAAACAACGTGACCATATAATTGTTGTAATAAAGAAACTTATAACTGAATAACTTCCAGTCTCGGCAAGATTGTTTAATCACTGCCCCAAAGAGAATATTTTCCCAACAACTGTGAATGATTCCAGTTTTTTTTCCTGTTTTATTAATGCTGATTACTGTTCACCCACATCGCAGTATCTACCCATCAACCATTTTAGTGTCATTAGTATACACATTTAAGTTTAAGAAGAAGGTGGTTATTGAAAAACATCTACTAAGTAACAAATACTAGGAGTTTTTTGTCTTTATCCTCTTCATTTTTTGCTGTTTCCCTTTAAAACATGGCGATTATGGCTTTTAGTACCTTGCAAATATTTGTATCCACTTGCGTCAATTTATTAACGCTACAATTCCTTTTGTTTACTCAGGATATATCAAAATCTTTCTATCAAGGGGCAGATAAGACAAAAATGAAATTTTGCTATGATATCGGGGCTTAATCCTCACTTTTCAGATATAATACAGTTTTAGATCTTTAACGCGGTCTGCAAAGGGAAAAAATAATTTCCACAGGGAGACGTCTTATCTACAGAGTCACTGTTTCAATTCTATCGTTACATTGTCGGTATTTCTATAGAAAGTGTCAGGTGAGCTCTATTCTACAATTTAACTCATTCAGATCCTGAAGCCTGGACACATCACGCCGCATATATTCGCTTCATTTTCTGCGAACTCAAAAAGCTATGACTAAAAAACATTCATTTTTTTAATAACTGTCATCTTGTGCAACAGACTGCCCCGTGGGGGATTCCCTGAACTCTAAAATCTGCACCCTCAAGTTAAGTGTCAATAGTTTTATGCCCCGTCTTAATGAACGATGCGTCCAACTTACTCTTTCTTTCATATTAAACACCTCATACCATCGTCAATATTTTAAAGATAACCCATTACGTTGAGTACTTATCGAGACTTACATCGATTGAATAGTAGTATAAAGAAAACGAAACATGTTATCTCAGGATTAAGAATGTGCATATATGATGTGGTTTATTTGTCAAATGAAATCATTTATTCCCTCAGTATGTATTCTTTTATTTAATACTATATCAAAAGAAGTACACCAATAATAATCACTAGAAAATATAATGACCAAAATCGACTCTTATTTCATTTACGCTACAATTTCCATAAATCACCTATTATAAATATCTTCTACGTAAAATACCTGATTTTAAAATACTATTTCATGAAGCAACACAATTCTAACCGAGATATTCATCTTCTCGCCAAGTTCTATTAGACTTTTTACATATTTAATTAGATATTTCAATAATGGTAGGTTATGCCAACATAGATAACACTATTAGATAACACTACTAGATAACACCATAGAATTATGCACCATTTATTGAAAAACATGATGTTTTTTCGCTCATTGATTAATATGAATGGATGTCTCAAATGCGAGTGTTCATATAAACAGCATTAATCTTCGTAAGATTATGTCTTCATTTGAATGCAAGGTAGGGAAATTAGAAAAAAAAAAAATTTAGAAAAACACTGAAAATCAATAATTCTGTTAAATTATATGCAACACTTCCATCAGTTATTAAGACGGTGAGCGGGCGATGACCTGGAAAATATATAAATTTATTCATTTATACTATGTAATAAATCATTTCATTAAAGATACGCCGACATGAAGCACGTCCTGAATGCGGAGAACCGAAAAATGTAATAATTTAAATAGAACTACCTGCGCTGATATTCGCTAGAAAACGGGGAAATATTACTGAGAAAGTACAAAGTAATATTAATAATACTGATCAGGAATTTTAAGCGTCATTTAAAAAGATTCTTAGTTACAGAGTTCACAGTATAAACATGTAATATACAGGACCGCAAGTGAAAATCAAAAGTTATGTTCACGCACGTATATATATAATATATATATATATATATATATATATATATATATATATATATATATACTCAGTGAAAAAGCATTATCAGATATTCCTGTGACTATGGCACGAAATCGTCTAAGTTGCACATTATGTGGATTTGTAAGCAGGCCATTTAACGGAATTGAATTGTCATATACGAGACAACATAAAGAAGAAACTGAATGAGGTTGTCGGATCCACATACGCCGAAATCAACGAGAGAGTCAATTACACACACACACACACACACACACACACACACACACACACACACACATATATATATATATATATATATATATATATATATATATATATATATATGTATGTGTGTGTGTGTGTGTGTGTACGTGTGCGTGTGCTTGCGTGAGTCTTATGAAAATAGACATTTCCTTGTATGCGAAGATCATTTAGGAAAAGTGGAAGAAGAATATATAATATCTTACATTAATTGCACAAATCCGAGTTTCATACCGAAGCAATGTTCAAGTGTTGGAATTATGATATCTTTAATTATGTTGTGGTTTCACACCGGTTTGTCAAAATGTTTTCTTGTACACGCGATATATATATATATATATATATATATATATATATATATTGAATAAGCTCTGTTACTGAACATTGAACATTGTTTTTCTTACAGAGTATTTATATGTAATTGTATACGATCGCCCGCTTGTAGACGTACATATATTTATACATTTGGCTATATATATATATATATATATATATATATATATATATATATATATATATATAAAAAAAAGCCCCAAACTGCATTTCGAATGCGCCGTTCTGCTAAGGAATATCAGAGGGATTGTTTTCGTAACCAAATTTAATGAATACGGTGTAGTAATTGCAGCTCACTTCTCAGGTTCTTATTCTAGGGTTCTCTGCTGGAACTCTATTTCTCAGCTTGGCATCTTTCATAATCGACGACTTCAAAGAAACTCTGAATATAATATGAAAGCAGAATATCTAATATTAATGTTTTTTATAATGCGAAATTGAAAGTATAGACATATTTCTAATGCAATTGAAACTTTGATAGTTTGATCCGTCACTTCGCCAATGCTATGAAAAGACACCGAAAATTCTCATATAGACTCAAACGATGATATTTCCCGGATAGTGAGAGACACCTAGTTACAACGATAAATCTTAATATAATCTAAATTCTATAAATATTTCAACAGTCATGTGCTCTGTGGGAGTAACGTCTGATCGTACCAAAGAGAAGAGTAATTGCCTAAAACATTATATCCTTTGTAAGGTCACGTATTGAACATCTATATATTACAAGACAAAAAAGCTAAATTCGGCTCTAAAATCCAAACCTTTCCCATATCTTTATAAAATATTTCCTGTATTTTAAATTCAACCAGACAATTAGAAAGATATTCAGTGATAACTCTCTCAACGCATCTGCTTCCCACACATCCTACACACACTGATAACATCCTCAGGTATGCATTATTCACCAACTCATCAAGGAAGATCATCTTCAATAAATCCCGATAAAGATTTTGTACACATATCATCACTGATACCATTTTCACCCAACCCGCCGGGGACCTAATAAAGTTTTGAAAACACCGGCTTTGACTTTATATTTTTAAAATAGAATTACATATTAAAAGATTTGGTTTTACTCAGAGAATATTCTTTCTACAGGGAGCCCTCTAACCAACAACATTCCCCAGAAGAGAGAGTCACACTTCTTTGTTTATATCTTGTCTCCTGGAAAATGCACATAGGCGTGTCCGATAATTCTAAATTCAAATATTTCTCTTTCAGCTTCAATTTAGTCAAAAGACAACTACAATAAATGCCATCAATCTTATTGCCAATATTGTTACCACTAGGTTGTATTTTTATTCCTCAAATTTTATTAACCGGCATATATATATATATATATATATATATATATATATATATATATATATATATATATATATATACCTAGTGAGCCAACAAACCTACCTAGGTTTCACCTAAACTTTCCCTGACGATCCGTTTCGATGAAACCTAGGTAGGTTTGTCTGGCTCACTAGGTGTATCTAGGTTTGCTCTACGGTTGTATTGAGTTCTTTTGTTATTTAGTTGTTACTCGTATCGGGGTTTTTTCTTTGGGCTTCAGACCTGCATCTGTGCGATTTTTTGTCGGCTGAAGTTCATGTTTGTAGCTCTTTCTTTTTTAAAACCCTTTTTTCCCTCGAGATTGATTTGATTAGCAAATCAAAAATTCGAGGTTTTTTCGAAAACGAGTCTAGTTATCTCTCTCTCTCTCTCTCTCTCTCTCTATATATATATATATATATATATATATATATATATATATATAGAGAGAGAGAGAGAGAGAGATAACTAGACTTTTTCGAATATATATATATATATATATATATTTATAGAGAGAGAGAGAGAGAGAGAGAGAGTGATAACTAGACTCGTTTCGAATATATATATATATATATATATATAGATATAGATAGAGAGAGAGAGAGAGAGATTGAGCGAGAAAGAGGGAAGAGATAGATAATATAGATATAAATAAATACATGAGTTGGGGACGCTAAAACTTTTAAAATTAATATAGATATTAGATGGAGTTGAACTGAAATTTTTACTATATAAATACTGTCATTGATATGACGATTAACTGCTTCCGGCAACAATGTCTCTGATTGGGAGGTTTTGACGAGCATGAAAAAATCTCCTAATTGTTTTTGTTTCCAAATCGAACCTGACTCGGGGTATTAAAGCCTGCCAGGGTATCAGCTATTTGCAAATAGTTAACATACAACCTGCTGGGCAAAACACTATCATCATATAAAAGATAATTTTTTATAGTAAACTTAAAAGCAATAGATTTTCATTGTAAAAATAATTACTGGTAATACACTGAAGAAAGTACCAGCAATGCATTTTTGAAAAGAAATATATATTGCATTCTGTATAATTTTGGAAAAAAAATATTACCAGCAATACATTTTTGTAAAAGAATATTACCAAAAATAAATTTAAAAAAAATACTAGCAATGCGTTTTCGAAAAACAAGAACTACAAGCAATACTTTCTTGTAAAATGATTTAATAATGCTCACAAGAAAATTAAATTTTAGTACTGAATGACTCATAAAATGTTGGCAAGCTGTCAAACAAACAAACTGTATAAATATGTATCTGATGACTATTGGATCTGGATGAAATGCAGTGGAAATATATGGCTAATAAAAATAAATATATATTTGTGACACGTAAGCCCTTAACACTGAATTCGGGTACGGACCAATTGCTTTATCTACAAAACTCCCGATATTTTTCGAAATGCATTCTCTATAATAAGATCATACATTTTTCGAAAATGTTACTTTCTTTTCACTCCTTTTCAGTATATTCAAAATGTTATTGTTTTCGTGATTGAACGAGAGAAGCACGGAGATTTAAAAAAAAGTCATACAAATGCATCAGGAAGATACATTTATCAAATTTGTATTTTAATGCAGGCAAATATTTCACTTCCTCAATCAAGTGAAAAATAAATGTAAAGTTTCAGGAAATGAGCAGCAGGCTAATTTCTTCAAGGATTTCCGGAACAAATAGAAAATCTATAATCACTTCATTCAAATGTTGGTTAGAAATATTTGGTTAATTTAAACCTACGTCTTTTCTTTTGTGTGATTCTAAATTCAATTTCCGAAAACAAAGTCATAATTCAGTTTGGATTGAGAACACTTGGATTGTGTGTTTTTGTTTTTTTTATATATATATTTTCGACTCTAGGAATAAAGTTATCATTATTGAGTTTATTATGAATTTAGAATGAAATTACTTAGAATCATTACGATTTATTCCTGTGCTACGCCTGCTTCTGAAAGAATTGTGCTTTCTACTATTCGGTGGGAAAAAAAGGAAATATTGCATTGCTTAGGTATCATTTTGACAACGATTAAATTTTCGAAAAAAAAAATCATTGTACTCTACTGCGTGCGTGCAAACACGTACGCGCACACACACACACACACACACATATATATATATATATATATATATATATATATATATATATATATATATATATATATATATATATATATATATATGTGTGTGTGTGTTTCAATAATGAAAGTTTGGTAATCCGCATGGATAATCCCAAGGCAGATAAAATCCAGAGAGCTCAATATCAAATCAGAGCAATTATTAATTTAAGTAGAAAACAGATAACGTTAAGCGAATCTTTGTTATAATTTATTCCCCCAGGTTTATGATTTTTACCTGGTTCATCAAAAATTGTTATATATATATATATATATATATATATATATATATATATATATAGATAGATAGATAGATAGATAGATAGATATATGTGTGTGTGAGTGTGTGTGTAAAAATACATTTATATCTATGAACATTTCCATTTCATTTTCAAGAACAATATTTTGCCTATGTTTTAGTTAAGATTATATATTAAATAAAATATCTTTCACCACTGTAGATGCTATGTTGACATCTGTATGAAGAATTTAATATGCGAATAAGAAATAAAAGAAAAGAAAATATAATAATGTTGAATTACCTTGGGCCTGGTTTTACCAACCTTATCTATTAGACATGAATTTACAATGGACTATCATCTTTCTAAAGCATGTCAGAATGTAGCCATCGGAATATTCTCTATCATACGGATAGTAGAATACATTTGGGAATGATGGTGATGGTTGAAATTGCTTGAACAAATTCACTGGAGAAACATCGAATTCTGTTTGTTTAACGGCACTTTCATTCCCGCTAAACAATCGATCTTTCTGCATATACAATTGCGATTCTGTGGGGGAGGCAGAAGGGGACCAATGCCCACCACCCGCAATAATTTGACTGGCCCATCGGTTCCACCCCCCGCCATTTTCCTAGGCTTAAATATATTATGAATCTGATCAGTCTCTTATTTTCATGTTTTGATCGTCAGTACAAAAGTACTCTGCATATTCTTTTTCATTTAGCTTCTTTTTTTTTTATTACATTCCCATCTGCGAAAATCAGGCCAAATAAGGAGACATACAGACAAAAAAATTATAAATAATGTATCCAACTTGATGTATAGATACACAGACAGTCAGTGATTTATGGCCGACCGAATGAATTGGTACTCAAATCTATTGAAGACAGTCGGCGACAATCATCCAGACGCTGAATTTCTATTTCTCAGATGTACGCAGAGTGGCTCGTCCATCTCTACACTGAAGGAGGCATACACAACAGGTGAACTGAAGTGCTTATCAATGGTGCCAACCAAGTTCCCCTGACCCTAGCTTCAACAACTGATCACCCCGACTCGTACTGCCTACTGGTATTGGCTGAAATGCCGGCATTTGTTAAAAGAATCAATGAAATGGGGTTGATAGAAAAACAATTCAGACATCTTCTTGGCTTATTTATAGTGTTCACCACTGATCTCGGAAATGATTATTTGTTTTTAAACGAACGTTCAAGCAAACAATACGTCTTTTTGTCTCTCATATTCGATTCCTTACGGCTAAACACAGTCATATTTCCAAGCATCATTTTACAAAACATAGCACAACACGCACACGACACTATAACTATAAACCAAGACTTCATTATGGATACATATTTGAATTCTAAAAGAAAACGCGCCTCAACAACAAACAGCGATGCCGAAGAAGCAGGAGTATCTGCAAAAATGTTGAAGTCAGATACTGAATATTCTGCGACTGTTTTTGGACATTCATCTAAAAAACTGAAGAATGATACCGCACCAGCTGACATATCCAAAGCCGCTGGTGGTAATCCAATTTAACCACGTTAACGAGAATATACCAAGCACAGTGAAAGAAAGAGCCATGCTCGGTCATTTGTAAGTGCTTTGTTCGACAAATAAAAATGGACCGAATATTCACAAGAATGTCATGCGATGTTATGTTTTGCGTTCAGGCACTTTGCACTACCATGGTATGGCAATGAAGATGACACATTTATAAAACAGGAATAAAATCGTCAAACATGTATAGCTATACCCTTTACGTTGCATAATAGCCATTATCTTCAGATATATTTCGGTGCACCCCTCCCCGATTGACTATGTCTTTGGTGGTGTTGCTGTAGTCACCGGAGTTGGCCATTTGCTATTGGATCAAAATTTTCAGATATTACTTTGGGCGTCTGAAACCTTTCCCACAAAAGGATATAGCGGGGTATAGAAAAAATGAGTAGATACCTTTCCCAAGGTTATATGCACGTAAGTGAGTGTAACAAACCCGACTAGAATTCAAACTTAATTACTCAATTTCAGCCGCTATTCATTACTCTACCCTACCACCATATTTTCTTCTTTCAATACTCTTTATCATTCTTTCATTGCAGTGGTTTATTTGAATATTTAATGGAAAAAAATTTACGTGACTTTCGCTACAACTTATTTTCTCCGAGAATTGCTATCACTCAAGAATAGAGAACCCACTCTACACTCATATTTAGAATGAGCCTTCGGAGAGAAGTGATGAATTCAAATCATATCCAAAGCCGTTAATTCGAAAGTGAACTTAGGTGACGAGGCGTAAATAAAATCAATTCAATGATTTAAATTGGGTTTACACACACACACACACACACACACACACACACACACACACACACACACACACACACACACACACACACACACATATATATATATATATATATATATATATATATATATATAGGAGTGGTATGGACGGAATAAAATTCTTATAAACAAAAAACTATTCTTAAAAGAGTGCTCAATATAAAGTAGAGCAATTAGTAGTTATTAAAATTTATAACATAAATATGTTATATCATCACTACAAAATGTACTGGATGTAGTTTATCGTCTTACCCAGGACGAGGTTGTGTTTCATCGTCATACCCAGGACAGTCTAATTGTTGTGGATTCCGGGTTGAAATCCGGTACCAAATAATAATAGACGCCATGAATACATATATGAAAATAATGTATTAATGTCATAATGCAAACTGGTAAAGCAGGTTAGTAGTTCCAGGAATACGTGTTAGTAGCAAAATATATATATACAGTCTTTGGTATTGAAGTATCGCTGTATGACTTCTTACTGAGTCTACATGCTCGCTCACTGTGACTCCTACAAAGCTGTTACCTCACCCCTCACTCTTCCGCTTACCAACAACCTTTTACTCCGTCACTCTGGAATCGACTCGACTCTTCGGTCTTGCTCTCGGGTATTCACTGGCAGTAGTATAAGTATACACAGGGTGAGTCCATTTGTATAAAAAGTGTAGAACTCCTCAACACCCCCTCCTTAGATCCTTTTTGAGGGGAGTTAGTGTTTTTTTTCTCTTGTGGTCGATAATCAGAGGTTCGGTAAATTTTCTCTTCCTGTTTGACCTTCTAGTTTCTGTGTCTTTCTGTGATCTTTGAATCTCAAAATCTTCAAAAGTTGCATCCATTGAATCGTCATTTTCAGTGGGTGGGGAGATTGGCTCTTCAACCCGTCTTTCTTGTATTTGGTCAATATGTCTTCTGGGGGTAAACTTTTCGTCTTGTACTGTGTACATCACATTTCCTAGTCTGTTATTTATTGTGCCAGGCTCCTAGTAAGCCATATTGTTCCTGAACATCCTGAAGTAAACCCGTTCTCCATGTCTTGGGTACTATAGGTGTATGCCGGTGTTTATTATTGTTCGGTAATAACTTATCAAACACAGACCGTATTTTCCGAGCAAACATCACTTCTGCTGGTAAAAGACCAGATGGTGTATTCCAGTTAGGTGTTATTCTGTATACTTGGAGAAACTGTTGAATAGCTTTTTCTGTCGGTACATCCCCTGCTTTTTTTAGAGCTCTCTTTAGAGTGTCTACGAATCTTTCAGCCTGCCCTTTAGACCGTGAGCGATACGGAGCTATCTTAATGTGCTTTACTTGGTACGTCTCACAGAATTCTTTAAAATCGCTGGAGGTAAATTGTGTGCTGTTATCAGTTACCAAGCTATCAACGACACCGAATCTCGCGAATAATTCATGTAGGCAGTTTATAGTATTCTCCGTCGTCGGGTGTTTGAATATGAAGACTTCTGGCCATTTACTGAAACTATCTACTGTTATTAAGTAGTAGTAATCCTCTATGGGTCCCGCATAATCCACATGTATTCTGGACCAGAGTCTGTCCACTTTAGTCCATGGTTTCTGTATAGAAGGTGGTCCTTTTGCCGCAGCAGCACACCCTTTACATCTTTCTACCATTTGCGTAATATCATTGTGCATGTTAGGCCAGTAGACGAAACTTTCCATAAGTGCTTTCATCCGATTTTTCCCTGGATCTCCTAAGTGAACGTAACGATTTTGGTATCACTACTCTTTCGTTAAATAACAATATGTGGTCACAAATTGCGAAGCTGTCTGCTAAATCCCTTTCCTTTTCTTCTATTTTATTCTTGGTATTCTGAATAAAGTCATCCTTTTCCGCTTCGCTTCTTATCTCTAGCAGTGTCACAGGTAGTTCCTTTACTGTGTTGCATAACACTTTACTGATTTCATCTTCGGCTTGCAACGCCGCTATTACTGAATCTTCCAGCGGTTCGCATTTGCAGGTATTAATCGCGATAGTCCATCAGCGTGCTCAATTTTCTTCGATGGTAAGAACTCAAGTTTGAAATTGTAGTTCAGTAACATAGTTCCCCATCTCAGGAGTCTGTTTGCTGTATAGACTGGAAGTCCTTTTCTTGGTCCAAAAATCTTAAGAAGAGTTTTGTGGTCCGTTTGAAGCGTAAACTCTCTCCCATATATATATCTGTGGAATCGAGTTATAGCGGATATAATGCCAGGTGCTTCCTTTTCAATCTGCGAGTAGTTCCTCTCCGCAGGTAATAATGATCTCGATGCGTGAGCTATGGGTTTCTTTGTGTCATCACACATCTTGTGTAGAATGTAAGCTCCTTACTCCGTGAGAGCTCGCGTCACTCGCGATAATAATTTCTGCTTTTGGATCGAAATGAGTTACTGCCAGTTCCGACGTTAATTTTTGTATTATCTCCTTAAACATTTTCTGACATTCTTCTGTCCAATTCCATTTATTCTCTTCTTTTAGTAATTCGTTTACGGTGGGGGGCTAATCTGTGCATATTTTCGATGAATTCGCTGTGGTAATTTGCTAGGCCAAGAAAACTTTGTAATTCCACGACATTTTTTGGTTCAGGCATATTTTCTATTGCAAATGTCTTGTCTGGGTCCGGCTTTCTACCATTTTCATTAATTATATGCCCTAAATATTTCATTTCATTTAAGAAAAAATCACATTTTTTTCTTTTACTTTAAACCAAAAATCTTGAAGTCTTTTGAAAACTTCTTTTATGTGCGAAGCATGCTCTTCGCTTTTAATTAGGATGTCGTCAATGTACGCATTCGCAAAATTCTGGCCCGTGAGCATTGTATCATTCGTTTGCTGAAAAATTGCCGGTGCAGCTTTTACCGCAAATGATATTCTGTTGAATTTGTACAGCCAGTTGTGCGTATTAATGCATAGAATTTTCCTACTCTCTTCTTGTACTGGGATCTGCAGATAAGCCTCACTTAAATCTATTTTGGAAAATATCTTGCCTCCGTTAAGCTTGGTGAATATTTCCTCCGGGATTGGTAATGGGTAATAATGACCTTTTTAGCCTTTTTTAACCCCGTTGAGAAATCTGCGCATACACGGATTTCACCTGATTTCTTTTTTACATAGACTACTGGTGCTTCCCATTCACTAAACTCTATTTTTGATAGGATCCCAGTTTGTTCAAGTCTCTCTAATTCTTTGTCGATTTTTTCTATAGTGGCAAACGGTACGATTCTCTTCTTTTTAAATACAGGTTGGATGTTTTCTTTTAATTCAATTCTAGCTGTAAATTTGTTACACCGACCCAACCTGCTCCAAAATACTTCCAGAAAGTAATTATGTAATTCTCCATTTAGTTTTACAACTTCTGATGAATCGCACTTTATCTTTTTTACAAAAATAACTGAGAGGTAAATCCCATACGTCGAACTTCTGCATCCAGTCTGTGCCCAGCAGATTTTCTGTATCCTTCATTACGAATATTTTGAGTTTTCTTCTTTTCCTGTGAAATTTTACATTTAGGATTAATTCTCCTTCGAATTTTATACGCTTAGAAATTTTCTGCGTGTGTAACATTGTTGGTCTATTAAGCTTTCTCCATGTTTGTAGGTTAATTATCGTCAGGTCTGAACCTGTGTCAAGTTGTAATTTTATCTTTTTATTTAAGATTTCAAGTTCCACATATTTCCTTATGTTAGTATTGTCTTCTTCATGCATTCTAGTAGCTCTTATCCTACTAGTAAATTTTCTCTTCCTACATTAGAATGCCTTGTGACCCATTTTCCCACATGCAAGACAGTTTTTATATTTAAAACGACAATCCTTATTCCATTATAGTCCTCCACATCGATAACATGCAGATGAAGGGGGCTTATATTTACTTTGATTTTTGTCATTATTTGCCCTGTACCTTGTAATTTTTTCATTATTATAGAATTTTTGTTTCTTTCCGGGGAGGGTGAAGAACGTAAACTTTTTTTGAACTTACGGATATGTGATACTACTGACTCCTCACTATCCTTCGAGTCTTTCTTTATGCTCAGAAATTTTTGCCAGTCTCCCGGTAGTTTTTGTAGTGTTAATCCAGGTTCATTTAGCAGTTTTGAATGCATTCTTTTGCGCATTTCGCTATCATTTGCTGAGTCTAACACTTGTACTAAAATAAGACACATGAAATTGTCCGGGGTTAATTCTGCGAATTTGAAATCGTCGCAATGTTTATTCACGATTGCGGTGAACGTGGAATAGTCCTCATTTTCATCCTTTACAAGGTTAAGACATTTCCACCTTTTGTTAAAGAGTGACGTTTTCGGACTGAAAAACTCCGTCAGGCATGTAACTGCTTCATCAAACGTTAGATCATTTGTCTTCTTTGGCAAAATGTAATCCAGGAATTTTGTTTATTCTTCCCTTCCTAATTTTCTGAGTAATAGTCGTAGCTTTTTTGCTTCTATCCAGTTTTGACAATCTATGTTAAATATGTCCCCGAAATTTTTATCTTCTTCGAGGGAATATTTGAATGTTTCTATTGTTTTCCATACTCCGTCTTGAGAAAAAGTCGCCTCTTTTTCAATATTTTGCTGTTGTGTAATACTCGCTACTTTTGCAGTTAGCCCCTGGAGTTGTAATTGCCTTTCTTCATTTTGCATTTGTCTTTCACGATTTTCCTTCTGCGTTTGTAGTAATATTTTTCCATTCTTTCTTGGAATTGTAATTGATGTTCATTTTGGTGTTTAACAACTTCTACTAAAATACTTTTATAATCCTCCATGGTAAGAGTCTTACGAAAAAAAACTCGATTTTCCGTATTTTAATACTCGTAAGACTTTGTTACCCAGTTGTTGTGGATGCTGGCAAAACGGCAATTGTCTCTTTTGAGTCTCCGAGAAATGCAAATTCTTGTCGCACAAGCTGTTGTGGTGAGGGAGAGAATTTTTTTCTTCCCGTGTATGTCCCAATTTCTCGACACCAAGTCGTTGTGGTCGGCAAGGGAGAATTTTTTTTGTACTCTTCCTGTGTGAGGTCGAATTTCCTCGTCGCCAAAGTTGTTGTGGTCGACGAGAGATAATTTTTTTTTCTTTCCTTCCGTGTGAGTTCGAAGTCCTCGTCGCCAAAGTTGACGAGGGAGAATTTTGTCTTTTTTGTTCTTCTTCCCGTGTGAGTTTGATATCCTCGTCGCCAAGTTGTTGTCGACGAGGGAGGATTTTGTTGTTTGTTCTTCCCGTGTGATTTCGATATCCTCGTCACCAAGTTTTTGTGGACGAGGGGAGGATCTTGTTGTTTTTAGTTCTTCCCATGTGAGTTCGATATACTCGTCGCCAAGTTGTTGTGGATTCCGGGTTGAAATCGGGTACCAAATAAGAGCAAACGCCAGGAATGAATATATGAAAATAATGTATTAACGTAATAACAGAAACTGGTAAAGAGAGGTTAGTAGTTCCAGATAAACGGGATTAGTAGCAAAATATATATACAGTCTTTGGTATTGAAGTGTCGCTATATGACTTCTTACCGAGTCTACGTCCTCGTTCCCTGTGGCTCCTAAAACGCTGTTACCTCACCCTCACTCTTCCGGTTACCTACAGCCTTTTACTCTCTCACTCTGGACTCGACTCAACTTGGTCTTGCTCTCGGGTATTCACTGGCAGTAGTATATGTAAATACTGGGTGTGTCCATTTGTGTAAAAAGAGGAGAACCCTTCAACACTAATCTAACGAGGTTCGAACATCGTAACAACTTATATACAATTGAAGGGATCTGGATTCAGATGATGTAGGCAGGGGAAGATGTTTTACAAATGAGAAGACAGAAGAAATAACATTATAATATACAAATACGTAAATATTTAGATATACAAACGCGCAAAAGCACGGACGACACAGGAAATAAAGAAATCCACGACAAAGAAAATAATATCAGGTATAAACACACACATATACCACATTGACATTGTCAAGTATGCCAAGACTTAAGCCTAAAATTATTAATAAGCGAGTACAAACCAACCATGAAATACGTGAGATACATGGGTAAAGATACATCGATAAAAAATGGTGAAACTTAAGAAGGGTATAATAGAAAACCAAATTTTCTGTATGAACAGAGTAAGAAAAAAGAATATTAAACACATGCTACAAATGAACAGGCGCAACATATAGTCATGCACATCTAAAAAAAAAATTAACAGACAAATTCGCATGCCCAACCAAAATACAACACGAAAAATAAAATTCTGCATATACTGAAATGAAAATACATTTACATATATAAATGTAAACAAACAAACACCCACACACACACACACACACACACACATATATATATATATATATATATATGAGTATAGATGAATACATATATAGACAAAAATATATACATAAATAAATACATAAATAATGCAAATGAAAACATATATACAGTTGTATACACACACACACACACACACACACACACACACACACACACACACATATATATATATATATATATATATATATATATATATATATATATATATATAAGTCTATACACGTACACATGGATATGTATACATCAAACATATCAACATACACTCCTACATAAAAAAACACACAAATAAACAAAAACTCAGACACACATGTCCAAATATATTCATCTAATTGTATACACCCATAAACAGACGTACAAACATACGTACTTACAAAAACATACGCACACACTTATCAAAATGACTATAATGAATTCTGAGCCCATTCAATATTATTGTATAACGAATCACAACTGTTTAGCATGAAGTCAACTAGCTATTCTAAATTAAGTCGCTATCAGACAAATGTAGTATTTAGTTTTCATTGATAATCCATTTACAAGTATTCAGATATATATATATATATATATACACATATATATATAAAAATATATATATATATATATATATATATATATATATATATATGAACATGCACAGAGAGCACATCCATATGTAACCGCATATATACACAGATTTCTAAATACATATACAAA
Source organism: Acanthosepion pharaonis (assembly GCA_903632075.3). NCBI lineage: Eukaryota > Metazoa > Mollusca > Cephalopoda > Sepiida > Sepiidae > Acanthosepion > Acanthosepion pharaonis. Next base: position 2,072,966 of record CAHIKZ030000125.1, on the reverse strand, counting down.
TACAAATATATCCATACAACAATTACAATAATTATATATATATATATATATATATATATATATATATATATATATATATATATATATATATATGCACATGAATACAAAGGAATATAAGGACTAACAAATAATAGAAATAATATCAATATATACTTACAATAATATTGCATTGTCTTTGAACATATTACTACCCATTTTGTAAGTTAAATTGTGAGCTATGTTTACAATTAACAGTGAGTTAATTCATTTGATTTAAGAGTTTGAGCTTGTTTTTAAATCTCTTGATCTCAAAATATTCATTAATATATCGACATCAAGGGGCACACAGAGAATTACATGCTCTAGGTCGCTTAAATAATTTCCATTTAACAGTAGGGATTTACTTTTCTTTTTTAAACTCCAAAAATATTGGGACAATTATTTTTTTTTATTTATAATTACTATTGTTGAAAAATTATCTATGTCGATACCATTTTTTTTCTGAACGTATTCACAGTACTTCCAATGTATTTTATTTTAATATCGCTGTTCTTATGTTTATAAATAGTTCTTAGATTTACTTGAGATTTCGCTAATCAATCATTCTCTAATGCGCAATTATTAGGATTCCTGCATTACAAATGTAACTATTAGTGTTATTATACTTAATCTTACTCACTGCAACAATAGTTGAGTTTTTTGAGTTTTTATACTTGTTGATGTCTCTGTTATTATGCATTTTCCTTATTTTTTTCCAGATTATCAGCACAACAATAGCTCAATCTAAGCGTATTATAATATATTTTACTGAATGGCTTGGTTTTGGGGAAATGTTTTTGATAAGATTTAGAAATATATGCCCTAATTTAAGTTTAAACATTAGGTTGAATGGGGGAATGAATAAAATAATCTTCCTGATTGTGCTCACAATTAATAGGATTTCTATATTAATTAGTGCTACCTTTATAACCGCTATCTCTAAGGGCAGAATTATAAAATTCACAAGGTTTATTAAAAAACACTTTGCTAAAAGAGTTAACATTCTTTCTAAATTTTATGGAGGCGGGTATGTGTTTAATAACAGAAGCGGGTGGATGGAATTAGGATATATATATACCGGCTTAGAATTAACCTTCATATAAAGTTGAAAAACAATTATTAAGGTCTAGAGTGACATCCAGTAAGTCTTCCTGTTTAATATTGGTCGTAACTTTAGTTTCAAGAACTTAATCATTTAACTCCTTATGGACCATTTTCATAAAACGATCTACCTTCATTTTTTGGAGAGTCTTTAACTACTAACAAGTAATATAATCCGATACTCTCAGAATCTATCCAATTCTAGGCACTTAAATTATGTAAAATAAATATCCCACGAAATCAGAAGATTCATCAGAATCTAACAAACCAATTGAGATGTCAAATTAATAACAGGAACATCTTTTGTGTATTGTTCTTCGATTTAAATCAGAACAGAACATTTGCATTTTAAGATGATATCCAATTTATTATCATTAGTTGAGGCGAGTGTTTAATAGATTGAGGGGGGGGGGTTGATTGGTTTTGACCTATTAAAACTATTTATTCTGTAATCAATACCATCACTAGATAAGACACCAGAAGTGCTGAAACAAAATGGTAATTTTTGTACTGATGTTACAGCATGTTTATGCTATAATTTTTAATAAATACGATATATATATATATATATATATATATATATATATATATATATATATATATTTATGATTTAACTGATTCAAAATATGTTTCCTTCGCTACACAGAAATTACCATGTTTCAAAAACCGAAGCTAGATGATGAAACAGAACTAATACTTCTAATTTAATTATATAATTAAATTTGAAATATTTAACTTCGGTTTTTGAAACATGGTAATTCCTGTGTAATGAAGGAACCATATTTTTAAATAAATTTATTTATAACATATATGTGCAGTAGTTTTTCATTGAGCACTGTTTTGTAAAAATGAAAATATCAATAAGAACAGCGGATTATATATCTTACTGTACTTTCTTTTCACTATAATATATATATATATATATATATATATATATATATATATATATATATATATATATATATGTATAAAATAAAATAAGCCAAAAGATGCATACACATTTTAGAAAAGAAAAAAATGTATAGGTATGGTAATAGTAAATTTATTCAGACAACACGAAATTAATACAACTTACATTTGGACTCGACAATCATAAGAGATGAACAAATTGTTGCCTATAGCTTCTAGGCATTTATTAGTACGCCGAACTACAGCCTGGAAATCGTGGGCCTTTGTGTCCAGTGGGATTGCTGCATATGCATCTTCAATTTCTTATCTAGGCTCCGTTAATATAATGCAATTTGCCGAGAAAATATCGCACGACAGTAAACAGTGTTATTGCAATTTGATAAAACTACGAACTACAAGATTTTCATTTCCTGAAGTCTGTGCACATATTTGGACCGGTACTCTGTCTGTCCGTCTGTCTTTCTCTCACTCTTTCAATATATATATATATATATATATATATATATATATATATATATATATATATATATATATATATATATATATATATATATATATATATATATATATATATATATATATCGTTTGCGCGTGCGTTAGAGAAACGGTAGGACAGAATGAGAGCTACAGTGATCTTCTGTTGCTGTAGGTCAATAAATTCAAGTTTCGTACTTTTGCGTGTTCACAGATGCTTTATTTATATAGCACCATTTCAAAGGGACTTTTTTATGAACTGCTGTTGCCTTTTCTCAATTGAATATATTACATACTCTCTCATCAAAAAATGCATTAATAGACATAATCTTTATTATTCTAACGATTCCTTACATAAGACGCAGTAGGAATTCTTCTGTTGATTTTATCTCTTCATTCTTTTTCTGTGTGGCGTATCTCTACGACGTTGGCCATTCACATATTTTGGTCTTTTATTGCTTTAAGTTAATTATGACTATATTCCACCCATTTTTCTTCCGTGTTTTGGCACCCATACACACAAATTATTTTAGAAGGTCGAATAGATTAGTCCCTGTGATCCCCTGTTTATAGCTTTCCTATAGGAACGGTCCAGTTTTTATTTCTTTTGAAGAACTTATGCAATCAAGTCCATCAAAGGTCTATGAAGCTCGTCGGATCAATTCATAAATTTGTCAAAGCTCTCTCCACGGTACTACATTATTTCTGATTTTTATTAATGTTGTGTCAATGAACATTGTAAGAACACTTAGTAAATATATCTTCAGATAATACAACGGTGTATGGATGCACTTGCAGATATGTAAATTGTTATAGTCTGCTTTCTGATCTCTTCTCTGACATTGCACTAACAGTTCCGCGGGAAATACCTCAAAAATAATAGCAGTATATTTTCATCATTAACAATCAGTTCTTGAACTTCTACAATCAAGATGAACTACTTCACTTTCAGTGAAAATTCCATCCGTTCGATCTTCAATTAGGTGTCAATTTTATTCTAGATCTGAAACAGAACTCACATATAAAATACATTGATCTATCCATTGATCTACACACGGGCAAAGCTAGTGGGAAAATGACCGACTCAATCTATCGCACAATTCTGTTACATTATATATTCGTTGAATAATCTGAGTAGCCGACTTTAAATACGAATCGAATCCATTACATTCCTTTGCGTGCTAATAACCATTGGAAAGGTATGAATACACTCTTATTCTAAGCTATGGGTGAATAACAGGCCAGAACAGGTTCTATAGTACTGGATGGCAACTGGTATACCGCAGAATGAAATGTCGACCAACTGCATGAAAAAAAAAAACTGCCTTGTCAGTCATGTATCGAAAGATACATGATCGCCTAAGCGTGTATCACTCATGACACATAACTGACTAACCACATGCAACGTTTAATGGAATGTTGCACACTTCCGTGACTAGTGTGGGATTCGCGCCAATACGGACGAAAAAAGAGTTCAATTATCTTTACCAGTCTCCATTATCAAACGCCTCAAACAACATGGATTAACTATAATATCTCACGAGGGTGAATATATAGCCTTGAAATTCTCGCGTACACTGAGACTGGATTTTACTAATTTAGTTTATATTCTGAGAGTAAAAATGTGTCTGTATCTAAATAAATTTTCATGTCAACATGTATAAATCGGGTAAATCTTTCAATGAAATTTCAAAAAATGAAAAAAACCTATGTTCGGACAAAATTGAATGCTGCATCCTATATTCTGAGTGCATTATTTATTTAGATTCTTCTTTGCACATAAGGCAGTTTTTAAAAAAAGAATCGAGTATTTTCTCCATACTTGCGTAGACATTTTCATACATATTTAATTGAAATCTACCAGACCAAAAAATAAAAATAAAGCAAAGCAGACGCATACACAAATAGGTTTGGCAATTTAAAGACATTGACGCAATCACAAATACAATTTCAATGGTAAACCGGAGAATATAAATGTAGAATATAAACATGTGTCTGTGTCGTCTTTGCGCTGGTCAAAAAAATCTTTATAAACTTCAGTTAATATAGTTATTCAATAAGTAGTCGTTAGTCTCTTTGATTTGAGAACGTAATTTGGAATTTATATTGTTTTAATAACAAAAAAAATATTACTATTGGCTTGGTACATTTCTAGAAAATCAAACATTTAGTGAGCTATCTTGAAAATATATTTTCAATTGAGCACTGTTGAATGACAAGGTAATTCTAAAAACAACAACCACCTGCGTTAATGCGAAGCTCTTCAGTAAAATGAATTGAGCACTCTGGGCATTTGTTTACATTTGTAAAAACAATACGCTAGATTTGGACAGACCATTCTGTCGAGTGATGATAGTTCAGTGGTAGGAACTCTGACTGACAGCAAATCAGCGTGCTTCAATCCTGGCTTGGGGCATTCGGCGCTGTGATGTAGCAAAACATTATTGTCTGCGAATTACACACACACACACACACATACCTACACACACACACACACACACACACATATATATATATATATATATATATATATATATATATATATATATATATATATATATATATATATATATATATATATATATATATATATATATATATATATATATATATATATATATATATATATTGTATTTACGACACCAGAACACTGGTGTGAAATTCATAGACACAAGCATATCATAAATAATCTCCTATATCAGTATTTATAAAATTACCTTTTTTCTCCTACATGAAAACATAAGTTGAGAATTGAAAATGGATTGAACTAATGCGAATCTTAAGAAGGTCACCTCGGCGAGGTGTAATGGTTAGCAAGCTTGTTTCGCTAAAACAGTTACGAATGAATGTTGAGTCCGATCCTCAGCGGGTGCCCCATACATTCGACCTTGTGCCACATCTAAGCTATGCTTAGAAAATCAATATGCTAGTATAAAGTAAGTAGTGTTCAGTGTATTTCCTTGT